>JAJPUD010011465.1:38137-54479 GCA_023553655.1 Myrmecobius fasciatus | reverse complement strand
TGCAGGAATTATCCTTCATTTCTTGTTACCAATTTCTTATTAGTTATTTTTAATGCCTCAAGAACTTCTTAAGTTCAGTCTGACTATAGTTACTACACTAAAAGTCTGGGCTTTAAGGCCCATGTACTTCATACCCAAAACAGTAAATGTATATATATATATATATATATATACATACATACATATATATATATATTTATAATTTCCATAATTTCTACCTTTAAATAATATACTCAATTGTTTTAATATTGTTTTTTTGTGATTAACCTGGAGATCAGTCAATTAGTTTGCTAATGGTCTGATTAGAAATAGGATAGAATCTTACTAATCAGCAAATAAGGTCCTGAGTTCAAATCCCAATCAGATATATAACGAGAGACCACTCGAGGTCTCAGTATTCTCATCTGTAAAATGAAGAGACCAACTAAAGGATCTCAAGGATCCTCCACCTTCAATTTGAATATATTAAAATAATTCATCTATAACATTCTTCTACTATCACACATCATATAAGCTGATCATCATTCTCTCTCAGCCCTAACTCCAGAGTTTAAGAATCTATTGAACTACAGAATTGTCATCAGTGATAGAGTTGTTACTAGAACCCAAGTTCTCTGGCTCCCATTCAGAAGTACTAATATTTCTGCATTGGAATAAAAGATTCCAATGGAAATATTCTACATTTTTCCAGTACCTTGGATTTTTCTTCTACCTTCCATATATCCAAGGAGAGAGATAATTTACTTTATGAAATCTCTGAATTTCCTAACTTTCATTAATTTTTTAAAAGAAAGAGCATAGCTCTTGGATTCCAGAAACTAAGGTTTGAATCCAAGCTTCATCTCTTATTAATTGTGTTATTTTGAGCAAATTATTTAACTTCTGAGTCTGAGTTTTCCTCATCCCTTAAATAGAAATATCTGTATTAGATAGTTAATTACACTACAACTTGACAGAGTTGTTGGGAAGATCAAATAACATGATACATATAAAGCATTTGTTATCGATAAGGTAAAATATAAATTTAAGGTGGCATTACTTATTTATTCCTTTATTCAACAGGTTGGGTTTTTTAATACAACTTTGTATAAAACATTATGTTGGAAACACATTAAAATTCACATTTGGTGGCAAACTAACACAATATTTTGTATTACTTCTGTATTAAAAAGAAATCATTATTCCATTGACTGAAAAGGCAGAAAAGACTCCCATATGGGGGAAAAGTTCTAGGCAAGAAGGAAGATTTAACATCATAGTTTTATGGACAAATATTGAAAAGAGGAAACTCAGTATGTGGCATAAATATATGAAACGAGCATAGCTCAGTGTAATGGCTAATGTGCTACTGTGGAAGAGAGGAAGGCTTTTTTTTTTTTTTTTTTTTTTTTCAAATCCTACTTGTAGCACTTCTCATTTGTGGGTAGTCATTAACCTCTGCATCCCAGGAAGTGAACTTCTTAAATGAAGCAAGAATGCCTTCATTTTTGTCATCATATTCTCATGACTTAACACAAAAGTTGGTGTGCAGGAAAGGCTGAATAAATAAATGAAAATTTGGTGGTTGATTAAGACAAATTTCCTTCTAAATTAGTGGTATTCCTACATGTTCATTGAGTTAAAGAAAGAACACTTTGTAAAATATGTTAATTGATAATTTTATCTATAAATTACAATAATTTATAATAGTTTATTTATTACTATTTTGGTCAAATTGCCTAAATCAAAAATCATTACTTTTCTAGATTTTTCTAATTAGAATCATTATTTTTTTTAGTAAATACATTTTTATTTATTTGTTTGTTATTTTAAAGCTATTTTTCTAATAAATAAATAGGTACATACACACACACCCTAAATTTGGTATGTAATCTACTACACTAGGATATATATCTATATCTATATGTAGATATATATAGATATATATAGATATTACTTGATAATGTTGTTAAAACCTTCATAATGCTTTCAGATATATAGCCAAGGCAGTTTATATCAGGATGCTTCAACTGCACATTCATTTGCCATGCAACTGAACAGTCTGGCTTTTAGAGTTGAACTTGAATTTTTGGTCAGCAAGGCTAAATATGTTCAGGTGTTAATATACTTAATTCTCAGAATATGGGAAGCCAAATTGCTCTTCGTTACCATCTGGTGGTTACTGCACAGATAGACAATACTACCACTCTGAAAAAAAGTTAAAGACATTTGGAATTATTTCTAACCATTCTAACCAGAAGATGAGCTTCTGGATGCCGTGAGTGACCAATGAACTGGAAATATTGGAATAAAGAGCAAAGAAAGACCAACTCAGTTTACCAGGTGGGGTTTTTCATGTACTGCAAGGAGAGATAACAATGCTTATTTGGAGCAATTTAAAATTGCCACAATTACAATTTATAATTCTGTAACTTGCAAAATAGCAACTGGTCACTTGTTATCTTTCCCCAGGATGTAAGTACCAAAAAAAAGTGTTTTGCATTTAAAATGGGCATTGATTGGTGGAATTCCTGGTTAATTTTATGAATCCCCCAGGTATTTTTGATGAGAGGATAAGATTAGTTGTCTTTCTGTTGGGCATCTCCTGCAGATGTTGACATATGTGTTAGTACTTTTCTGAGAGGAAGGAAGGAACTCGCCTAATTTATTCCCAGTGACTGGATTGCCCCCAACAGAATTGTCAGTTTCATACTGGGGGAAGGATTCTTGTTGAAAGAGCTAAATCTCTCTTTATCTTATAGTCTGTGAAAATGAATTATGAAATATCTCAGCTTGCCTCTCCTTTTTGCACACTTTTCTTGAACTTCTGGTATGGAGGGAAGCAAGTGGGGACAAAGGATTTCTCCCTTCCCTTCTCCTCACCCAGGAGATTTATAGATACAGGAAGAATGGTTTTTGTATTTCCATTTCCTTGTCACCTCCTTTTGCATTTCTTTTTCCTTTTTTAAGTACAAACCCAAGATTAGGGTTCCTGAAAAATGTCCATGTCCAGTGTATTCAGCAGCAGCCATAAAATTAATTGGAGTTCCTTTTGAGGAATATGGCATTAATAGATATGTACTTAGCCTAAGAGAGAGATCCTGAGAGCAGATTTTCCCAGCCTTAAGAATTAAGTGTGTGTTCCCAAGGTATTGAATGTTAAAAGTTCTTGAGTTCAATCATATGGGAAGTGACTTCCTAGAGAAAGAATATTTCAACCGTATCCTTCTCAGAAAGAAAAGGTTCAGCAGTGGTTTGACCTACATCTGAAGGATTAAAACCATGTAGACTTTGCAAACTCCTCATTTGCCATGACTTGCTTGGGTGTTTCAATTTTAATTTGAAGGTAGCCTCCTCTTCCCCCCAACTTATTCCTTTCTCCCAAGTGTACTTATCTTCCAGGAAGAATTTAATGAACTAATTTGAATGCTTTGTGTTTCTGCATTTAATAAGCTCCTAGGAATCATTTGTGCCTTATGCATTTTCTGTGGTGAATGAAATAAAATTTATACCATGCTTGATATAAATATTGCATAATGAATATCTATATTGGAGTTAGAGACCCACATTTGAGGAAACTTCAACATAAGCTAGGCTTTATTTTGGAGATTTACCCAGAATAAAATTTTGAGATGGAGACAAAAAGACCCAAAAAGAAAACATTGATTCCTCTAGTGTGAGAGCCCAAAATCAAAATTGGTAGCCTAATTTCCATCTCATATGATCATAGAAAATATTATATCAGACTGGCATAAATTTTTATTATTTGATATATGCAGGTTATAAAACAGTATCCAATTCAGTTCTGCAAACTTATTTTAAATTATATAGCATCCTATTTTTCAAGCATAAGAGTTAAGTTTACAGACATATAATCTATCGGGTCATCTTTGTATGCCGAAAACATGTGTATTAAATTGGTTCTTATCCAGACTTCAGGCACAATTCCAGTTATAAAAAAACTTTGAGATAATAAGAACTAATGGTCCCTTAATAACTCTAGATAATTTCGTAGCCTGCAAGAATCAATAAATAAACACTTATTGATTGCATAGATAGATGCACGAATGAATTAAATTTATATGTTAAATTGGTAGAATGAACATATAAATTAACATCCTAGAAAATGATACAATAAAGATATTTGAATAATCTAGTTTATTTGAATTGAATACATCTAAATTAGGGTTCACTTATTATTAATCTTTCCATTCAACCAAAGAAGAGGTCATAGTTGAATTTTTCATTTTATATTTACTTAAGGATTATATCTTCATTTCCTCCTGACTGCATTCCTCCAACTTCTCAATTCAACTCAATTATTAAGTGTTCACTATGAGCCAGCACTGTGCAAAGTTCTGGGGATACAAATAAGAAAAAAAACAATATACAAAAAAAGCTGCAAAGGGGGATACCAGAAGATACCCCAAAGCAAAGGCATTTTGTTTCATGAAGCTGAAAACAAAGACTGCTACAAATAGAAGGTGGAGTGAGCTTAAAATGGAGATCCTGCCCTCTGTAAAGGGAAACTTTGGAAGGAGTTTAGTGTTCCCCCTTCCAGAGAAGAAAAGATGCTGAAGGACGTGGGACAATGTTTACTAAGACTGAAAAGGAGCATGATGTTGAAATGTGAAGAGATCAGCTCTCCATACGTTTTCCTTCATCCCCTTCCTCACCCCAACTATTTACGGCTCCCTTTAATGTGTTATTTTCCTTATTAGAATGTAAGCTCTTTAAGGACAGCAACAGTTTTCCTTTGTGCTTTTCTTCCTATATGTTTAGCACTAGTATCCATCATAAAAGGGAGGTGATGAATTGACTCTTGCTTGTTTCTCAGTAGTTTGAGTCCTTGACCCCATTTGGAGTTTTCTTGGCAAAGATACTGCACTGATTTGCCATTTCTTTCTCCAGTTCATTTTATGGATGAGGAACTGAGGCAAATAAGTTTAATTAACAGAGTCTAGATTTGAACTCAGGTTCTCCCGACACCGGGGGCTTGATGCTCTATCCATTGTTCCACCTACCTGCCTCAATCTGAATATACCATTCCATGATCAGACGACTTCTAGAGAACTCTGCCCAGTTTTGAGAGCTACACTTAAGGCAGGACATTGGTCAGATTTAGTACATTCAAAGGAGACTTAGCAGGATTCTTAAGAACTCCAGATAAGTACAGAGGATGGCTGGCTGGTAGTTTCTGTTGAATTGGCTCCTCGTCTCCCTCCCCTTCACCCCATACATCAATAGCTTTACATAGCAGAGTTCCAGAACAGAGTATCATTGCCCTGTGACTAGGGATTGGGAAAGACTGAATCCACACAACATTTCAATGACTGCAAAGGGAGTTTATTCTCCTAGATGAGTAAAATAAGGACTAAGTCTGATAGTATGGTTGGGGTAGAATTATGGCTGAGCACATCTGGGACCAGATGATAAAAGCAGCATCAGGGAGGTAGGGGAGGAGTCTCACTGTCTTATACCTCTCAGTTGGAAAGGGTCTGTGGCCCATGAGGCTGTCCCTAAAAGAGGAACTGTAATCCTCCATCCAGACTCTTAAGCTCCCTGAGGGTGTGAGGAAGCACGAATCCAGGATCTCTTCTTGTTTTAGAAATCTCAGCTTCACACTTTGGCAAACTCTCAGCCAAACTAAGATCTGAAATGGGACATAGGGATGGGAATAGAAATGGTAGGTGGTCCCCAAAAGTTAAGTCTTCATTCTGCCCTGAGTTAGGTAAATTAGAATGGAGGCAGAAGGTGCATACCACCAACCTACATGCACATACCAGGTGGGAGTGAAAGCACATGTCTTCTGGGCAAGGGCAAGATAGTCAGATTCTTATTCCTGCCAACCGTAATGTTCATTTACCATTAACCATCAGTCCCTCCCTCTCCTGCCCTTTGTGACTAAATTCCTTGAGAAAACCATCTACTCTCAGGATCTCCACTTTCTCTCCTCTCCAAGGCTCTCCTTAACTCTCTACAATCTGACATACAGCTTTGCCATTCATCAGAAATAATTTTCTAGATAATGATAAAAGTTGGAAGGAATGAGGGAAAACTAGGACATTAATGCATTGTTGGTGCATTTATTTTGTAATATGTAAATGTAAATATGTACATGTAAGTATATAAAATGTAAAAAAAAAATGTAAAAATGATCCAGCCATTCTGGAGTGCAATCTGGAACTGAGCCCAAAGAGCTATCAAACTGCATACCTTTTGACCCAACAGTGACATTGCTGGGTCTGTATCCCAGGGAAATCAAAAAAGAGAGGAAAGGACCCATGTGTGCAAATATGTTTGTAGCAGCTTTTTTATGGTAGCAAAAAATTGGAAAATGAGTAGATGACTCTCAATTGAGGAATGGCTGAACAAGTTGTAGTGCATTAAGGTAATTGAATATTACTGTTCCTTCAAAAATGATGAACAAATGATTTTAGAAAAACCCGGGAAGATTCACAAAAACCGATGCTGATTAAAACAAGCAGAACCAGAAATTAATTGTACAGCAAGACTGTGCCAGGATCAACTATGAAAGACTTGGTTCTTTTCAGTGGTTCAGTGACCCAAAGCAATCCCAATAAACTTTAGACAAAAAATGTCATCTGCATCCAAAAAAAGAACTAAGCTGACTGAATGTAAATCAACACATGCTGGGTTCTCTTCTGGTCTTTCTCCTATGTACCTGGCTGCTCCTGCTTGGTCTTCCTTATTGGCTTTTCATTCAGGTATGAATGTGGGCTCTTTCCTGAACCCTCTTCTCTTCTACCTCTTTACTATTTCACTTGGTGATCTCATTAGCTCCTATGGATTCAATTATCTCAATACTAATGATTTTCAAATTTACGTATTCAGTTCTCCACCAATTTATACTGTCTTGTCTTCAACTATCTAATAGATATTTCAAACTGAATGTTCCATAGAAGCCTTAAACTCAACATGTCCAAGATGAACTCATTAAAGTCTTTCATGTTCTGACACCAGACTAACCTTCAGGCTTATTTTATGTTATTCTCCCTCTCACATTCTCATACTCTAGATAACCTAATTTCTTTGCTCTTCTCTTAACTTGGAATTTCACTTTTTTTTCTTCTACCTTTTGCAGAACCTGCCCTATTCCCCATATTTGTACTTCACTCCTTCCATACTTCTGCCTTTTAGAATCCAGAACTATAAAGTTTATATGCTACCTTCTACAGAAGGCCTTGTCTTAATCTCATTTTTTAATCCTTTTCCCATCCTTAAATTAAATTGAAATCATTTATATATTTACATGTTGTATGCTGTAGTAGGAAGTACACACCTAAAGGGAAGATATATTCTTAGTTACTACTTCACCTATCAGAATAATTTGGGGAAAGGAACATATCTCTATTATACCACACTGAAAAAGTTGGCATTATCCATAAAAACACATTAAGTTCTTCCTGAAATTCAACATATCGACTTTCATTACTTCAATAAATAAACATCTGTGATATTATTTGTATAAAAACACTTGCTAATTTCAAATCTATCCCCTGTGCCTTAAAATATGATCTTGGTAAAAAAAATAGATGAAATTTTAATCATATGATCAACATGATGATGAGTGTAGAGGGCCACAGATAGTGGGGGAACTCTGGGTGAGGTATAAGATCCTTCAACCCAAAGGGAACTTGCTGACAATGTCTGGTTGGGCTCCCCATCTCCCCTAAAGGCTCTCAGCCTTCCTGAGAAGTCATTGGGCAGTGACAACCTGTGCTGTAATTAAAGCAGAGTCATACCGCATGGCAAAGAGTCATCTACACACAATAGCAAGTTGTTTATGTGGTCCCCCATGACCAGTATATACTTAGAGTATGTGCAGTGTGCTATGGTTATATAAGGGTATATAAGGCTGAGAGAATTTGGAATAAAGGGACTCTAATTTTGACCATCTACGTGAGTCTTGCCTCATCATTCCTCCAAGACTACAGACTTGCCTGGTCCTGAGATCCTCCAGAGAGCTAGTCTGGATTGTATACTTTGGCACCCCAGTGTGAGGGCTCTAGAACGCATGGTACATTTTGGCACCCCAATTTGGGGCTCTAGAAAGCACACAACAGATGAGCTTCTAGAGAAGCTGATCTTCGTGACTTATACTCATTTCCCTCCACTTGACAGTACTTGTATTTCTCTAGTAGAACATTTAAAAACAGGGTTTCCTCCATACCAGTATGCAGGGGAATCTAGAACAACCATTCATGAATTTTCCTAATATCCTTTGGAACTTATTTATATTTTCATTCTGTGAAAATTGAAAAATCCACTATTCATAAGTTAGCTACTTACTAATAAGTAATATGTAATAGAAAGTTCTTTTTTTAGATCTTAAGTTTAATTCGTTTTAAACTTCAAGGGATATACCTATTTGTAGTGTTGCTGGAAATGGCAAATAAATCCATGACCTCTTTAACTTGATCTTCAAGGCTGTACTCAAATCATATCCCTTTCAGCCTTACTAGCCAAGATTGAAAAGCCCTAATGCTTTTATTCTATTTAGATATGAAAGTACTTCTATCCCTTTGGCCCTCTTAATTTATTTTTGAATTGTTTCCAGCTTGATTATATCTCCCTTACACAAAATATACTATAATAGATCTGACTGGGATGTGTAAGATGAGAATGTCAAAATATGAGTGACCTTTCTTGACCACAAAAGCCCAGGGGGGCATGGATTTCAACATATAATTTCCAGTGATTCTTAAATCCTTTCCTTTGGTTATAACCAAAGTCCTCATCCTGTAAACATTGTTTGAATTAATTATTCTTCTAAAATGCATTTGTATACTGTACTCCCTGCCCACACCATTTATTTTTTCCCTGAGGTATCATTCCCACATTGTATCTCCTGTTACCAATGTGTCATCAAGTTAGATGTTCCTATAGGTTCCTTTCTCAGAAGGAGGAAGGGAGATGTGTACTAGAACAAGACAGAAGTGAGTTCATGAAGATGATATAGATAGAGAATATCTATATAAATATTCTAAAGCTATAGAATTTTTAGTCTTCAAAGTTGTGTCAAAGTGACGATTGAACTGCCAGAGCTATGATACACAGAGAGGAGATAGGGAGAGTAAGGAAGTGTTTATTCCTGTGTCAATAGATATAACTGAAATTTCTTATTACACCAGCTTGCACAGAAATCATTGTCGTGTATATTTGACTGAATCACATAGGTACATGTATCTGAAAACAAGGAGAGAATGTTTAGCCTACGACACTGAATATGATAAATAGGGGCTTAATAAATGCTTGTTTTTCAATTGATTTTTATTAGTAGTAATAATTTTATCAGTTTATTTATTTATAGGCATGTTCTTTAGTTGCTGAGAATCCAGAATAAGTATATTCCACATAACCTTTTATATACACTTATTTTTTTTTCTATTTACACAGAGAATCCAATTCTTCCTAAAAATCCCTGAAGATTTCCATTCAAACTTTCTTACCAAAATCCAATTAAAAGCCAGGATGAATATAGAGAATAAGTACAGTTAGTTATGCTAGGATATTTTATTAAGGAAA
Source organism: Myrmecobius fasciatus (assembly GCA_023553655.1). Taxonomy (NCBI): domain Eukaryota; kingdom Metazoa; phylum Chordata; class Mammalia; order Dasyuromorphia; family Myrmecobiidae; genus Myrmecobius; species Myrmecobius fasciatus. The sequence goes on along the minus strand of JAJPUD010011465.1, from coordinate 44,951 downwards.
TTGATATTTTCTGGTCTAGAGAGTGACAGAGGAAGTTGTTACTATTATTACCTTTTTGGTTCTTGTCATTTATATTTTATTCAACTGTTTTAATCAGCCTTGAAGAAGAATTAGAAAAATGTCATGATTTGGACCAAAACATGAATGAAGTTTTGGTAAGAGTAACTGTGTTGAAATACTGAATTACAGGATTAACTTTAAATTCAATCAATAATTTTATGAAAGGAAAAACTACAATAAAAATAAGTTGTGAAGGTATTTTAAGCAATAGGATTTTGCTCTGTTTGGTTGCTTCACACTGCAATTAAAAACAGAATTGAACAGCACCTCCGAAGTTATCTAGCCAAAGTTGAACAAAATCACCACCAATCATTTTTTACTCTTCTTCCTATTGAAGAAGCTATCCTATTCCCCATGCTGCACGTCACCCCCTTCTAACTTCTGCCTTTTAGAATCCATTACTATGAACTTTATATGCTATCTCCTACAGAAGGTCTTTCTTTATATCTATTTTTTACTACTCTTCCAATTCTCAAATTAAATTGATTAGTCTCTATTTGAAGACCTTAGTGCTGGAAATGTTGAGATTTTCTAACCCCAAATTTTGCCATTCTATTTTTGTATGGCTTTAAGTTTAGTTGTTGTCCTTGTTGATGTTGAAACAAAATATTTCTCTCTACAAATTCTACTTTTTGATTTTTAGCACAAATGGGATGCTGACAGTTCTTTCCTGTGTTCATATGGCAAATATTTTACTACCTTTATCAGCCCACCTAGGCTTGACACAACGCTAGACCTGGACTTAAAATCATTGTCTGCAAAGATTAGTGATAGGTATTACATTGGTCATTTAACATTCTGAGGGCCACTTTCCTCATCAATTGGACTAGATTAGACAGATTAAGTTTAAGGTGACTTCAGGGTTAAACATGAGAAATATCTCTCTTCCCCCTTTATGAAGCATAAGATTTGTTCCAGAGTGAGAGATGTATCAGATACATCTTGTTGTCTTTTTTAGTGATTATAACTCTTTATTGAGTATAGGTCAGTGGGAAAGTTTGGAGGATCTGCATGAGCAAAAGTGAAAACTGGTATGATAAGCAGGGGTATTACCTCTCAGAGACCACAAAAAGTTAGAGAAAGCAAACCTTTTCTGGTTTACAGAGATTATATTTCAATTCATAGAGTAGCCCAAAATGTACACTTGCTCTGCTAAACATGAAATTCAAATTATGTTTTCTTTACAGATAAAAAAGTACATAAGATCTTTGAATTTCAGGATTAGCAATCAATCAACAACTATTTATTAATTGCCTATTATATGACAAGCAAAATTCTAGGTGCCTCAAGAACCTAAGCAGTCTAGTGTGGGAAAACATTTTCATGTATAGGGATGAATATATTGAAAAATGGTGATTTGGAGAAGGGGAGGTAGAGGGTTAAGAAAAGTCAGATGTAGAAGGCAGCATTTATTTGAGCTTAGAATTCTAGTGAAGGGAATTCTAACAGGGAGAGGGGAAGTAATGTCTTGAGTTTAATTAAGAAATTAACTGGTGGGGTAGCTAGGTGGTGCAGTGGATAGAGCACCAGCCCTGAAGTCAGGAAGACCTGAGTTCAAATCTAGTCTCAGACATTTAACATTCCCTAGCTGTGTGACCTTAGGAAAGTCACTTAACCCCAATTGCCTCAGGAAAAAAAAAGAATGAAATTAACTGGTAATGGAGCTCTAGTCTGCTGCCCCATCTGATTTCAATTCCAAGAAACAAGTTGTCCCTCCCAGGAGAAGTTCAATACTTCTAAACTCAACAATTCTTCCAACTCAACCTTCCCTGACCCTTCTCTCAGTCTCTTTTCCTCCTCTCCCACTGGAGGGCTAGTGAAGGTGGAGTGTCAAATGGATCTCAAAGCTTTTATTTATGGAAGACAGAAGTCGGCAATTGCTCACCCTGGTTTCAATTCCACAGAACAAGGTACCCCATAGTGAACTGCACCTACTATGTAATACCTCCCACTTAAGACTGTAAGTTCCTTGAGGGCAAGGACATCTTCCTTTTTATTAATTATATATCAATAGCTTAATTAGCACATTGCCTGGCACATTGTAGATAAATAACCAATATTTATTGGATTGCATGTATGAGGAACAATAGAGGAAGGGAATAAGCATTTACAAAGCTACCTTAAGCTACATTTATACACTAGGTAGTATGTTGAGGGTTGCTTAGAAATGTTTACTCTCTTTTAGTTACTTTATTTTATTTATTTATTTAATTTACTTTATTTTACTCTATTGAAAAATAGAATATGTGAAAGAAAATAATATTTGTTGAGTCAGATTGTGAAGAGTTTAAATACTATACTATAGAGATCTTATTTGATTCTACAGGTTAAAGAAATCCCCTGGAGTTTGGAGGGAGAGGGAGTTACATGATCAGCCCTTTGCTTTAGGAAAATCACTTTAGCTGCAGTGTGAAAGTATAGATTGAAAGAGAGTTAGACTTGAGGTAGTCAGAGAAATTAAAAGGGTTCTGAAAGGGTATGGACTATAGATTAGGAGGATCTGGGCTAGAGTCTTGACCATACAGGTAGAGATGAAGGGTGTGAGAGATGTGGTAGCAGTAAAAACAATAGAATCTAGTTACTGCTTAGGTACATAAAGTGAGGGAGAAGGAGGACTTGATTTTCAATTCAAATTGAAAGTTTCAAAGCTAGGTACTTGAGAGGATGCTGCTGCTGATCTTGATGGAAAAAGGAAAATTGGGAAAAGATTGGGAGGGGGGTAATGGGACTAGAAGATATTGTTCAAATAGGTCATCCACATAAAAAATCTGCCTTCCAGATGAGAAACTGATCCCATTCCTTTAAGAGCACAAAAGGACATTTTCCCCTGTTCCTTGAAGGATTAATGACGTTTGTCTATGAACTATATGGAAAAGAAGTTATTTTTTAAAGTCAGTCACTTAGATATTTCTAGATGTCTAGTATCATGCAATAGTATATCCAGCAGCACATTTTATGCCAAAGAGCTAGAAATAGAAAACTATTTTGGGGAATCTAACATTGTCCATTTTTGAGACAAGATTATTTCAGAGAAAAATTTTCTGGCAACATAAGAGACTTTATTCTGCAAGAAAAATTGTCTTCAGTTCCCTGTAGGTCTCAATCTCTGACTTCAGTCACTTTTGCAACTCTCCTCTGAATCCTAGACAATTTCTCTGTAATCTCTCTTAAATCATAGAAGGAATTAAGTCTAACATTGCAGTAAATTCTGAGCAGGGTTGGCCATCTTCTAAGAGTTTTTTGAAGTTTTGATTAACTGTGATAACATCAATTACATTCTTGAGTAAAATTAAACCTAGGGAGTTTTTAAAGATTGGTATTAAAATGATCAATAAGAATTTGAACAATATTGATTAAGCGTTATATATACTGTGTTAAATCCTCCTATACACAGAATGCCTTCTATCTTTGACAAAGTTCTCATCTTTTCATTTTCCTTTATTCCTTCAATTCAACCAACATTTGCTATGTGCTTACTACCATTTACAAGGCACTGGAATACAAAAGGATATGCAGACAAAAACACTCTCCTTGCCTTCAGTGAGCTTACCATCTACTGGGGGACTAAATATGCACAAATATGTACAGAGTAATACAGGAGGAAGAATTTGCTAATAATGGGATGGAACTAAAGGAGGATCAGCAAATCCCTGAATATTAATTCTTTGCATATCACTATACATTTAGTGTCAAGCAAATAAAAAACACAATTCCTGCCCTTAGGGAGTTTACATCCTATTAAGATATAAAAGAATTTCTTAAAGGAGGGAAAGGGACCCACATGTGCAAAAATGTTTGTGGCAGCCCTTTTTATAGTGGCAAGAAAATGAAAACTGAGTGGATGCCCATCAATTGGGGAATGGCTGAACAAATTATGGTATATGAATGTTATGGAATATTATTGTTTTATAAAAAATGACCAGTAGGATGATTTCAGAGAGTCCTGGAGAGATCTACATGAACTGATGCTAAGTGGAATGAGCAGAACCAGGAGATCATTATACACAGCAACAAGACTATATGATGATCAATTCTGATGGACATGGTTTTCTTCAACAATGAGGTGATTCAAACATCCAGAGAAAGGCCTGTGGGAACTGAGTGTGGACCACAACATTTTAATGCTTTGTGAATATTTGCTTACATTTTGTTTTCCTTCTTAGGTTGTTGTTTTTTTTTTCTCTTTCTAGATTTGATTTTTCTTGTGCAGTAACTGTATAGATATGTATACATATATTGGATTTGTCATATAATTTAATATATTTAACATGTATTAGACTACCTGTCATCTAGGGGTGGGGGGTGGGGGAAAGGAGGGGAAAAATTTGGAACAAAATTTTTTTTGCAAAGGTCAATGTAGAAAAATAACTCATGTTCTATAAATAAAAAGCTTTAATTAAAAAAGATATAAAAGAATCATAAAACTAGAACTGAGGTATAAAAAAAATCAGATCACATGATAAATAGTGCACATCAGTGTTGATTGGCGATCCATAATAAAAAAAGAATTTGGGTTCAATAAGTATTTATTAAATACTTAACAGCAACAGGATTAAGTAATGAATAGGACATGGCAAAAAGGCTGGTTCAGCTTTAACCTAAAGGACCATCCTATGCTCCTAACCTAAAGGATCATTCTAAAGCTCCTATCTTAAAGACATCCTATAGCTCCTAACCTAAGGATCATTCTATATATCCTAACCTAAAGACCATTATATAGCCCCTAACCTAAGGACCATACCATAGCTCCAGAATTAGAAATATCTTAGCAATAATTAAGTCCAATTCTTTCCTTTTATAAATGAAGCAACTGAGGTCTAGAGAGGCTGTGACTTTTTAAAATTAACATTAGTAAATAGTCCTTTAAATCTAGTGATGTTTTCATAATGCTAGACTTGTGATTTCAATGGCATAGGAAATTACTGGTGAGAAAAATTCCTTTGCAAACTGACACTGGTTGTACAACTTATCATCTTAAATGAATTAGCTGGGTAGTCAAATGATTTGTCCAGTGTCATCCAAGTATTAGATGTAAGAGAATTGAAGGCCTTTAGAACTCCTATACTGGTTAGCTACAACATAACACTTCTCCTAACAATGAAAGCTATTTGAAAATAGGACAACTTGAGAGGTAGGAAATTCCCTTTTAGTAGATCGGATGACCCAGTGTTCTTATGTATTTACATATATTTTCCAATATATTTACTATTAAACCTTTTTTGGAGGTGTTTGCTGTGAATTATTTTCTCCTAATTAATTGCTTCTCTTCTGATTCTAGTTGTTTTGATTTTATTTAAGCATAATTCTTCCGTGATGAAGCAATACTAGAACTCTGTGACCATATCTTCCTTTTCAAAATGTTCGCTAGCCATCTTTTTAACGATCTTTTCTATATGAAGGCTTTGGAATTATTGCCCCCCATTCTTCATTGGCATTGATGGGCAAAAGCCTCAGAACAAGGCTGCCACATCTCTCCTGCAGATTCTAGAAGTAATCTAGAGGGATTGGGGATGATTTACTAGCTCTACAACTCATGAATTTCCACGAGTGTGTTTTCCCTCCTGATTATCAGTTGATATTCATTAGTCAGCCAGAATTAACATTTAGAATGTTTACTGAAGAAGTATAAAAAGAATAAAAAGGAGGAGAATAAAAAGGGCAGAAACCATCCCCCATCCCCACCCCAAAAGAAGTTAAATACATTTTCCTATCAAATACTATAGATTTCAGGGCAAAGTGAACACCACTTAAGGGGCACATATGGCAAAGTGATCATTGTGGCTCCTGCTGGATGCCAGTACTATTTTTTCCCTTTGTGGGTATACTCATGAAGTTCTTTTAAGCATAATAACAGCTTATTTGTTGGGCTTCTTATAAAACCTTTAATAGGTCATTCCTTTGTGTATCTGCTTTGTCCCTGACTCCAGTTAGAAACTGGCACCAGTACCTGTTCTTCCAGAAGCACAACAAGGACACTTAAAAAAACCATCATTATAAAGTTCACAAAGTCCTCTTAGAGTTAATGATTGGGGGGAAAAGTAGGAAGGAGGTCAAGGCCCTAGGTTCTTACCCCTTCCAAAATAAAATTCTTCTTCCCCTTGGATAAAGGTTTTCCTAAACTAATCCAGCAAGGTTTGAATCCCCAATTCCAAAGTAACTCGGTAGTTTTGTATAATGTCCCAAAGCTATGACTAAACCTTCTCAAGGTTATTGTACAAAGACACCCTATTTTACTCAATGGCTTTCAAGGACTTCTAAATTGATCAGTTATTTTTTGCCCCTAGGCTAAAAGCATTGATTGATTGAGTCAATAGAATTTTTTTGATCTTATTGATATTTACCTCATACATCTGACTGAGATGTGTGTGTACACACACACACACACACACATACACAGATATATATGATATAAGTAAGTAGGGTGGTTGATGGATATATTCGATCAATTTATACTATAAGAATTGCTTTTATTTTTAATGAAAAGATCACATTAATAACAAGGTCTATCTTTATTTTCAGGAATGCATAAACCAGTGTTTCCTCCACAGGGAGGAAAGCAAAGACTAACCCTAAAGACTTTAATCTTTAGAGATTGTATTTTCCAAATAAAACACATTAAAGTAATTCCTCCATCACCACCCCCAAAGGGAAAAAATGAAGAAAAATAATTTGTCGTAATTATATTGACATAAAGGAAAATCTATTTTTAGAGGCCACTTTAAAATTTTTGCCAGAAAATGAAATAGCAAAACAG
>JAJPUD010011465.1:0-38127 GCA_023553655.1 Myrmecobius fasciatus | reverse complement strand
GATATTTATAGATGTACTAGTCAAGGAGGAAATAAATACAAGTATGAATAATTTGGTGCAAGTTGGCATCAATCATATAAAATAATTTGAATATGTGCTCCTGCTGATAATTAGCCACAGTGTGGTGAACAGTGCTGAGCTTGGAATCAGTAATACCTAGATGGAAGTCTTACCTCTGATACTAAGTATGTCTCAATGGTAAAATCAGTTTCCTCAATTATAAGATAGAGTTAACATCTATAAAACTTGCCTAACAGGACTTTTACAAAGCTCAAATGAGATGATGTGTGTGGAACACTTTGAAAACATTTTTTCTTTCTTTTTCTCTTTCTTCTTCCCTTCCTCCCTCCCTTTCTTTCTTTCTTCCTCCCTCTCTTCCTTCTTTCCTCCCTTCCTCCCCCCCTCTCTCTTTCTTTCTCTCTTTCTCTCTCTCTCTCTTTATTTCTTTCTTTCTCTCCATGTCTCTGTCTGTCTCCGTCTCTCTGTCTCTCTCTGTCTCTCTCTATATTTTGCTGAGGCCATTTGGGTTAAGTGACTTGCCCAGGGTCACACAGGCAGGAAGTGTTGTGTCTGAGACCAGATTTGAACTCAGGTCCTCCTGATTTCAGGGCTGGTGCTCTATCCACTGCACCACCTAGCTGCCCCAAAACTTCTTAAAATTATATAAACTTTAGTAATTATTATTAACAATATTTAATTCTAGAAAAAAATATATTATTTTGTAGGAAGTAAAAAAAACTAAATGATAAATGTTATTTGTAAACGAGGTGACTTTTTAAAAGTAATGTGAGAATGTGTTCTTCAAAAATGTGTTAATATGGCACCTTATTGTAATGTGTTGGTAATCCTTTGTCCTCCATAACCAGGACAAGCTCTGGCAAAGTATGCCATGCTGGAAAGACTTCAAGTGTGTTCCTTGCCACAGCCTATGCTTGTGTTCTGAAGTCTAATCTGTTAAGCGCAGATACTCCTACAAGTAGACAGATGATTTATTTTTGGGTGATAGCCACCCCTGGCGGGGAGAAAAAAATGTTGGAATTACAGATTTTAAATAATCTATGAATGTTAATTTACTTATTCAGTAGTCTGAATGTGAGATCCTTAATATATATTTAATCACTCTAAAAAAGTAGTTCAGGAATAACACATTAATACATATTTCACAAATATAAGAATAATATAGGAATAATTAGGTAAGGTAGATTCATAATATATATGTATATATACATATATAACACAATTTACATATATATTAATTTTTAATTCATCTTATTTATATATTTATTTTTATTTATCATTAGATAAGCTAGATTCAAACTATAAAAGTATGATTTTACTGTTTATCACTTATTTTCCAGTTATAAAGACCACAGGAATGCTGACCAGGGTACCTCCACCCTGTTTACTATGGCCAAATTGTGTATGGGTGGAATATCTTAGCACGATACAGAAAGTCCCCCCCACTTATTTTAGCACTTCTTGCCAAATATGAGAAGTTCCTAATTTATGACAATTTAGTGCAGATGACCTTTCTTTTGCCCATCTTGCTGATATATGATTTTTGGCCTTTCCAGACCATCAAAATCAAGGTCTACCAACCAATGAAATGTTTTACTTTGCAGCTTCTGATTGTCTGGGTAATAGGCCCTTTAAAAGTAAGACCCTGGGACAAGGACATATCTCAGAAAGTGAGGAAAATCTGAGGTCCATGTCATTAAAGGGAGCCATGGACCCTTTTATTAAAGAACTATTGGCTTGGAATTCTCAGTTTCTTTTATTGTAGACTGGATAATTTTGGACCACACAAAAGAAAGAACATGAATAATACCAAATGATAGTGTACACACACACAGACACACACATACACACACACACACACACACACACACACACAAAAAGTACATTTTAATGGCCAGGAAATGCTTTATTACAAATATGAATTAAAGGATCCCAGATAAAGAACTGGAGAGGAATAGATTTTCTCTATTCCAGTCCTATCATTTTACAGACAAGTAAACAAGGACCCTGAAATGTTAGGAGGCCATGGTCACATAAGTAGAAAGCATCAGAAAACAGAATTTTAACCCAAATTGCCCATGTCAGTGACTCTAGGGTCTTTCCTCTGTATCACTCTGGTGAGCCCTTCTTGATTCATTTATCTAAATATATAGAAAGACTACAGGATTAATAGCCTTTGTAGGGTATTAACCTTCTGGCTAGTTCTGTGGAAACATTAAGCGGGGAGCCCCAAGACTGGCTGGCTGGGGAGGGAGCCTCAGTCCCAGTCCCAGTCTGCTGGGCAGACTGAGGGAACCTTGGCTGATCAGGAATCCAAAGTCCAGCTGTGCCACAGAGACATGATCCTGGCGTAGAAGGAACCAGTACCTGGTGAGTGCAGAGGCAGGGGAGTACTTATGGAAGGGGTGGGAATTCTTGATTTGGGGTTCCAAGTAGAGGGGAGAACTGAAGTGAAATTAGAGGCACCATTCCCCCCCCAGTCTCCACCCCAGGACTAGAGGTAATTTTCCTAACAAGTTCTTATTTTAAAAAAATGAAAAGAAAAAAAAAGAGGAGAAAAAGGAGAAAGAAACCAATTGTCCAAGCATAGAAAGTCACCATGGGAATAGGGAAAATCTGGGTTCATCTTCAGAGGAGGACACTGAAAGAAAATAAAAAGCCTCTCCTACTCCAAAGAATAACATTAAGTGGCCAAAAAGAATTCATAAAAAAATTAAAAACAAATAAAAAATCAAAAAAAATTCAAATAAGGACTCAAAAACATTTGATTTAAATATCAAATGAAAGAGATTGAGAAAAAAAATTAAAGGAAAAATAAAAACAATCCAAGGGGAAAAAATTATGAAAAGAAAGTTAATCAACTAGAAAAGAAGATCCAGAGTTCTAAGAAAGAAAAGAAGCCAGTGAAGTTATGAGACCAAGAAATAATAAAAACAAAATATAAAGAATGAAAAAATAGAAGAGAATGTGAGATATAAGAAAAAACAACTGATCTGTGGATCTGGAGAATGAGCTGGAGATCAAGGAGATAAAAATATAAGAAAAATTGGACTAGCCTAAAAGCTATGATCAAAAAAATAATCTTGATATAATAATACAAGAAATAATTAAAGGAAATTGTCTCAAAGTGTTAGAACAAGAGGGGAAAGTAGAAATAGGGGAAAAAAATCCAACAATCACCACCTGAAAGAGATTCTACAAGGAAAAACTACAAGAGCATCATTGGCAAATTCCAAAACCCTCAGAACAAGAAAAAAATTATAAACAATGAGTGGGAAAAATTAAAATATGGCAGAGCCATAATTAGAATCACATTAGACCTACCAGTGGCTATGTTAAAAGACTGCAATTCTTGGTACAGTATATATCAAAGAGCAAAAGAACTAGGGGTGCAGCTGAAAATATCATACCTAGCTAATCCTGAATGGAGGGAAAATGGTTATTCAATGAATTTCCAAACTTTCAGGTTTTGTTGCAAAAAAAAAAAAAAAAAAAACTAAATAGAAAATTTGACATGTAAAATCCAAGAGAAATATAAGGTAAACATCAATGTCTGATTTCCAGGGATAATAAGGACAAACTTTTTATATTTTATATGTGGAAAGAACTGACACAGAGGAATTAGTTGGAGGAAGAAGGCTGGTAATTCTGGAATCCTGCTCACATCAGGAATGGGTGAAAGAGGAAACAATACATATATATCTAAAATGGGTATAAAAGTCTTCTAAATTTATGAAGAAATAAGATTGGGAAAGGAATGTAATAAGGATGAAGGTATGGAAAGATATATAGATCAGCAGGAATGAGATATGTATCAGCCATATTAATCAATATTGTTTTAGACAAAAACTGCAAAGCATTTGCATAATCTATGAGATCCATACAGAGAAGTTATGTTTTTTGGTGTGTGTGTGTGTGTGTTTGTTTTTTTGTTTTTTGTTTTTAGAAAAAATGACATTATACTTTGTCAAAAGTTTTTCTACATGTCATAACCATGTAATTTTATTATTTTCAATATTATTATGGTATATTTTGTTGATAGTTTTCATAATATTTAATCAATTTTACATTACAGATCTAAATGCTTAATCAAAAAGTACAATTATTTATGTAATACTCTAGGCTCTTTGCTAATATTTAAAATTATTTTGGCAATATTAGTTAGGAATATTGGTTTATATTTTTGTTTCTTCTATTTTTCTATTGCTACTTTTGATATGAAAACCATGCTTAAATTTGGTAGAATTTTTTGAAAACAATTTATGTGATATTGGGATAAATTGTTTTTTTTTAATGTTTGAAAAAATTTACTTATTTATTTCATCTTGATATATTTTTTCCTCTTTGACCAGGAATGATTTATTTAATATATTTTTCTGAGTTTAAATTACTCAAAATCTTAATTTCTGCTTGGGATCTTTGAGGTTTTTATATTTCATAGATGTGTATCAATTCAATTTACATTTTTAATTTTTTAATTTCTACTTCATTTTGTATGGTTTCTTTTTCTTTTACGTTTAATATTGACATTTTGTTTTCCTCTTTTTCATCTCTTATACTAATCAATGGTATAACTATTCCAATATATTCTTTCAAATAGTATATTGGGAGAAAGAAAATAAATAGAGACAAATTTGCAGAGAAAAGGAGCTCTCCAAAATTCTCCTCCAAACAACTTTAAATAATGCCTCAAAAAATTTCTGGATGGCAGAACCCACAAAAGGTGGTGAAACAATTTTCCAGCCCAAGACAACTTAGAAGGTTGGCAGGAAAGATCTGTCATACCAGGGGAGAGTGGAGTGTATTCCAATACAGGAAACCAGCAGCAGGCCTTGAGGGCTACTGAATTAGTGGTGGATGGACAGCAGCTGTATTAAGAGCTCTCAGGCCACAGATACTAAAGGGGCAAGACAACTGGCCAGAAAATTAATGATATCTCTTTGTTGGCACTGGGATCAGAACTCTGTTCTATTGCCCACAATCAGATTTGGGTTGAGGTCTGGATAATAGTCCCAGGGTGGGGAGGAGCATTAGCACATCAGAGCTTGTGGCCACAGGGAAGCAGGGACCATGGTTACAATTTCTTGATGGGGGAAAAAGTCCTTGTTATCATTCACAGACAAGAGAAGGAGTAAACATACCTTTTCTTAGATCATACCACCTTAGAAAACCTGAAAGCATACAGAGTTCCAGAATTACAATTTCTCAAAAACCTGAAGCTTAAGAGTACTCCCTCCACTCTGGGAGCAGAGCTCACCTTTAAAATGAAGTGGAAAATCAAGAAATAGGTTGGAAAATAGGCAAATAACTACAACAACAAGGATCCTAATGACAGAAAAAAATCAAAACACAAACTAATAAAGAGACAACAAAATCTAAACTACTGCATCCAAGCCTGAAAAAAGAAAAATGTGAATTAAGTAGGCTCAGGTCCTAGAAGAGTTCAAAAAAGATTTTACAAAATCAAATAAAAGAGGTAGAGGAAAAACTGGGAGGGGGGAATAGCAGTGATGTAAGAAAATCATTAAAAATGCCAATAGCTTGGGAACAGAGACACACACAAAAAAATAAAGAAAAAAGACCTTAAAAATAGAATAGACCAAATGGTAAAAGAGGCACAAAAATTCAATGAAGCAAAGAATACCTTGAAAAGCAAAATCAACCAAAAGGAAAAAGAGATACAAAAATTCATTAAAGAGAAGAATTCCTTAAAAAGCAGAATGGAAACTAATGAGTTTATGAGGCATCAAGAAACAATAAAGAAAATTCAAAGAAGGAAAAAGTAGAAAATATATCAAGGAGAGAAAATTTAAGAATTATAGTACTACCTGAAAGCCGAGATCAAAAAATACAGTGTAGACATCATCTTTCAAGAATTAATAAGGTAGGGGCAGCTAGATGGTGCAGTGGATTGTGCCGGCCCTGTAATCAGCAGGATCTGAGTTCAAAATCCAGCCTCAGACACTTAATACTTCCTAGCTGTGTGACCCTGGGCAAGTCACTTAACCCCAATTGCCTCAGCAAAAAACGAAAACAAATCAAAAAATGAATAAGGCAAACTACCCTGATATTCTATAACTGGAGGGCAAAATAGAAATTAAGCAAAAATCCATTAATCACTTCCCTGAAAGAGGTACCAAAATAAAAACTCCCAGAAATTTTTAGGCTAATTTCAAGAGCTTACCTAGGTGAAGGAGAAAATACTGCAAGCATCCAGAAAGATGCAGTTCAAATATTGTGGAACCATCATCAGGATAAGACAAGATTTAATCAGCTTCCACCTTAAAGAACTTGGTATATGATATTCTGTAGGGCAAAGAAGTTAGGATTACAATCAAGAGTCATCTATCCAGCAAAACTGAGTATAAAAAATACTCAGGGAAGGAGGTAATGGTTATTCAATGAAAGAGAACTTTCTATTTTTTTATTTTTGTATTAAAGCTTTTTATTTTCAAAACATATGCATAGATAATTTTCAATATTCACCCTTGCAAAACCTTGTGTTCCAAATTTTTCCCTCCCTTCCTCCCACCCTCTCTTTTAGATAAAAAGTAATCCAATATGTTAAACATATGCAATTCTTCTATACATATTTCCACATTTATCGTGCTGCACAAGAAAAATCAGATCAAAAAGGAAAAAATGAGAAAAAACAAAAAACAAGCAAACAACAACAAAAACTGAAAATACTATGTTATGATCCCACTCAGTCCCCACAGTCTCTCTCCGGGTGTAGATGGCTCTCTCCCTCACAAGAGCATTGGAACTGGCCGGCCTGAATCATCTCATTGTTGGAGAGCCATGTCCATCAGAATTGCTCATCATATAATCTTAGTGTTCCATGTATAATGATCTCCTGGTTCTGCTCATTACACTTAACATCAGTTCATGTAGGTCTCTCCAGGCCTCTCTGAAATCATCCTGCTGGTCGTTTCTTACAGAACAATAATATTCTATAACTATATCATAACTTATTCAGCCATTCTTTAATTTATGGGCATCCATTCAGTTTCCAGGTTTTTGCCACAAACATCTGTGCACATATAGCTCTTTTTTCCCTTTTTAAATGATCTTTTTGGGATACAAGCCCAGTAGAGATACTGCTGGAACAGTGAGTATCCACAGTTTGATAGTCCTTTGGGCATAGTTCCAAATTGTTCTCCAGAATGATTGAATCAGTTCACAATTCCACCAGCAATGTATCAGTGTCCCAGTTTTTCCACATCCCCTCCAACATTCATCATTATCTTTTCCTGTCATCTCAGCCAATCTGAGAGGTGTGTAGTAGTACCTCAGAGTTGTCTTAATTTGCAATTCTTTGATCAATAATGATTTAGAACATTTTTTCACATGACTATAAATGGTTTTAATTTCATCTGAAGGTTGTCATATTATTTGACCATTTATCAATTGGAAAATGGCTTGAATTCTTATAAATTTGAATCAATTCTCTGTAATTCTCTATATGTTTTAGAAATAAGGCCTTTATCAGAACCCTTGGGTGTAAAAAAAATTCCCAGTTCATTGCTTCTCTTCTAATCTTGTCTGCATTGTTTTTTGTTGTTGTTTCTTTGTTTTTTGCTTTTTGTTTTTTGGTACAAAACTTAATGTAATCAAAATTATCTATTTTGCATTCCATAATATACTCTAATTCTTCTTTGGCCACAAATTCCTTCCTTCTCCACACATATGAGAGTAGACTATACTTTGTTCTTCTAATTTGCTTATAGTATCACTCTTTATGTCTAAATCATGAACCCACTTTGACCTTATCTTGGTATAGAATATTAGGTGTGGAGTTCTTATCCCAGAATCTGGGATCTTGGGGTTTATCAAACACTGGATTACTGTAGTCATTAACTATTGTGTCTTGTGCACCTAACCTATTCCATTGATTGACTATTTCTTAGCCAGTACCAATTGGTTTTGATGACTGCTGCTTTATAATATAGTTTTAGGTCTGGTACAACTAGGCCACCTTCATTTACATTTTTTTTCATTGATTACTCTAAAATTCTTGACCTTTTGTTCTTCCAGATTAATTTTGTTATTATTTCTTCTAGCTCTGTAAAATAATTTCTTGGGAGTTTGATATGGCGTTGAATAAGTAGATTAATTTATGTAGTAATGTCATTTTTATATTATCTCAGTCTACCATTGAGTATTTGATATTTTTCCAATTGATTAGATCTAACTTTATTTGCATGGACTTTGTTTTGTAATTATGTTCATATAATTCCTGACTTTGTCTTGGCAGGTAGACTTTCAAATATTTTATATTATCTACATTTATTTTAAGTGAAATTTCTTTTTGTATCAGAGAGAACTTTTAAGTATTCCTAATGACAAATCCATAGTTGAATAGAAAATTTGATTTTCAAATAGGAGTCAAAAAAGTAAACTGGAAAGAGAAATCATAAGGAATTTGACAAGATCAAACTGCTTACATTCTTTAATGAGAAAACAATACTCCTAAGAATTTCTTCATTATTGCCACAGAGAGAAGAAGTATACAAAGACAGAGGGCATGGGGATAAGAATACAATGGAATGATATCTAAAATATGCACTGGGATAAGTGGAAGGGAGAGTTAGAGTGGGGTAAATTATTTCATGTAAAAAGAGGCAAAAATGAGATTTTACAGGAGAAAGAAAGATGTTGGGGGGGAAGTGGGACCATTTGAACCTTACTCTCATCAAAATTGACTTAGGAAATAACACTCAGTTGGGGATAGAAATATACCTTATCCTATAGGAAAGTAGAAGGGAAAAGGCATAAGAGAAGAGGAGGAGCTAATAGAAGAAAGGTCATTTTAGGGGAGGAAGGAATCAGAAACAAAACAGTTTTGAGGATAGACAGGGTAAAAGGAGAGTGGAATAAATGAGAAAATTGGATGGAGGGAAATATGCAATGAGTAATCATCACTGAAAAAAATTTATAGTAAATATCTATGAAAACGTCTTCATTTCTCAAGTATACAGTAAAATGAGTAAAATTTATAAAAATAAAAGATACTCATCAAAATAAGATCAAAATAGTTATATGATTTGGGTGTAAAGGATAATACCTGTAAGCAAATTAGGAGAACAAGGGATAATTTACCTATCAGGTCTATGAAAAAGGGAGGAATATAAGACCAAACAACAAATAGAGAACATTATGAAATGCAAAATGGATCATTTCAATTACATTAACCTAAAAATATTTCACACAGATAAACAAATGCAGCCAAGATTAGAAGGGAAGAAGCTAGGAAAAAAATTTTATAGTCAGTTTTTCTGATAAAGGCCTCATTTCTAATATATATATATATATGCATATATATACATAACCAACTAAAATATATAAGAATACGAATCATTCTCCAATTGATAAGTGGTCAAAGGATATAAACAGATAATTTTCAGATGAATAAATTAAATTCATCTGTAGTCCTATGAAAAAATACTCTAAACAACTATTGACTAGATAAATGCAAATTAAAACAGCTCTGAAGTACCATCTCATACCTATCAAATTGACTAAGATGACAGGAAAAGATAATGGAGGGGATGTGGGAAACTGGGACAAAAATGCATTGTTGAGAAAGTTGTGAACTGATCCAACATTCTGGAGAGCAATTTGGAACTATGCCAAAAGTGCTATAAACTGTACAAAACATTGATCCAGAAGTGCCACTACTGGCTCTATATCTTAAAGAAATCATAAAAGAGGAAAAAGGACCTACATGTGCAAAAATGTTTGTAGCAGCTCTTTTTGTAGTGCAAAGAACTGGAAAATGAATGGAAGTCCATCAATTGGGACATGAATAAATTGTGGTATGTGAAAGTAATGGAATATTATTTTTCTATAAAAAAGATGAATGGGCTAATTTTAGAAAAGCTTGGAAAAATTTACATGAACTAATGCTGAGTGAAGCAGGAAAACATTGTACATACCAACAAGATTGTGTAATGATCAACTATGATAAATTTGATTTTTCTCACCAATTCAGTGATTCAAGGTAATTCCAATAAATTTTGGATGGAAAATGCCATCCACATCCAGAGAGAAAACTATGGAGACTTAATATAGATCACTACACAATAGTTTCACCCTTTTATTGTTTCACATATTTTTTCATGCTTTTTCTCTTTTGTTCTGATTTTTCTCTTCTAACATGACTCATATGGAAATATGTAAAAGATGAATGCACATGTATAACCTAAAAAATAAATTAAAAACAGGGAGACATTCCCTAATTGATATATGGTCAAAAGATATGAAAAAACAGTTTTCAGACAAAGGAATCAAATCAATGTATAGTCAAAGGTGTGTGTGTATGTATGTATACACACAAGTATGTGTGTATCTATGGATATACAAATACATATATATGTATATATGAGCTATAAATCACTATTGATTAGAGAAATGCAAATTAAAACAACTCTTCAGAACCAGCTTATATCTATAAGATTGTCTAATGCAACCAAAAGAAAATAGAAAATGGCAAATGTTTCAGGGGATGTGGGGAAACATTAATGCACTGTTAGTGGAAGTGTGAATTGATTCAAACATTTTGGAGAGTAAATTGAAACTGTGTCCAAAGGGCTATGTAGTCATCAACCCAGAAATCCTATTACTAGTTCTGTTTCCCCAGAATATAATAAAGAAAAAGGAAAAGGACCTATGTGTACAAAAATATTTATAGCTTCTCTTTTAGTGATGGCAAAGAATTAGAAATTGATGGGATGGCCATCAGTTGGAAAATGACTCTCCAAAGTGTGATATAAGATTGTGATGGCATACCTTTTGTAATTAGAAATGATGATCGGGGTACTTTCAGGGAAAAAAAAAACATGAATTGATGAAAAATGAAGTGAGCAAAACCAGAACAGCATAGACAATAAGACTAGTAGTGTATGATTATCCAATATGAATGACTTAGCTATTTTCAGCAATAGAAAGATTCAAGACAATTCCTAATGTCTAATGATAAAAAAATATAATCTGTCTCCAGGCAAAGAACTAATGGATTCTGAGTGCAGATGGAAAAATATGCTTTTTTACTTTATTTTTCTTGGGAGTTCTTTTTTGGTTTGTATTTTCTTTCACAACACAACATGGAAATATTTTTTGCATGACTGCACATGTATAAGTTATATAAAATTGCTTGCTTTCTCAATGAAAGGCAGGGAAGGTAGAAAGGAAGAGAATTTGAAATTCACAGTTTTAAAAATGCATGTTAAAATTACTTACATGTAATTGGGGAAAAATAAAATCAAATAAAATGATATTTTAGTTGTATCAATGAATTCAATATTTTACTTTAAATTTTACTAGTCTCTTCATTCACATGCAATATAAGGCCAGGAGAAAAATAGACCAAAAGTTAATTGGAAATTAAATAATCTAATTCTAAAGAATGAATGGGTGAAACAGCAAATCATAGACAGAATCAATAACTTCATCCAGGAGAATGACAATAATGAGACAACATACAACAATTTGTGGGATACGGCCAAAGAAGTTATGAGGAAATTTTATATCTCTAGATGCTTATTTGCATAAAATAGAAAAAGAGAAGATTAGTGAATTGGGCTTACAACTAAAAAAGCTAGAAAAAGAACAAATTAAAAACTCTCAATTAAATACCAAATTGGAAATTCTGAAAATAAAAGGAGAGATTAATAAAACTGAAAATAAGAAAACTATTGAATTAATAACTAAAACTAAGAGTTGGTTTTATGAAAAAACCAACAAAATAGATAAGCCTTTAGTTAATTTAATTAGAAAAAGAAGAAAATCAAATCAAATTGTTATTCTCAAAAATGAAAAGGAAGAACTTTCCACTAATGAAGAAGAAATAAGAGTAGTAATTGGGAGTTACTTTGCCCAACTTTATGTCAATAATTTGATAATCTAAATGAAACATAGGAATATCTACAAAAATATAGATTGCCCAGGTTAACAGAAGAGGAAATAAATTATTAAATAGCCCCAATTTATTTTTTATTTTTTTTAATAAAGCTTTTTATTTGCAAAACATATGAGTGACCTTTCAACATTGACCTTTGCAAAAAAAAACTTTTTTTTCCCAAGCTTTTCCTTTCCCTCCCCCTACCCCCCACCCCTAGATGACAGGTAATCTAATACATGCTAGATAGGATAAATTATATGATAAATACAATACATGTATACATATCTATACAGTTATCTTACTGCACAAGAAACATCAGATCTAGAAAGAGAAGAAGAAAAAAAACAACCTAAGAAGGAAAACAGAATGCATGGAAATATTCACAGAAAGCGTTAAAATGCTGTGTTGTGGTTCACTCTCAGTTCCCACAGGCCTCTCTCTGGATGTATATGACTATCTTCATCGCAGCACAACTGGTTTGAATCACATCATTGTTGAAGAGAACCATGTCCATCAAAATTGATCATCGTATAGTCTTGTTGCTGTGTATAATGTTCTCCTGGTTCTGCTGATTTCACTCAGCATCAGTTCATGCAAGTCTCTCCAATCCTCTCTGAAATCCTCCTGTTGGTCATTTCTTACAGAACAATAATATTCCATAACATAAATAGCCCCAATTTAGAAAAAGAAATAGAACAAGCTATTAATCAGCTCCTTAAGAAAAAAAATCTCCCAGGGCCAGATGGATTTACAAGTGAATATACCAAACATTCAAAGAACAACTAATTTCAATATTATATAAACTATTTGAAAAAAAATAGGGAAAGAAGGTGTTCTACCAAATTCCTTTTATGAAACAGAAATGGTGCTGATAGCTAAACCAGGTAGGGTGAAAACAGAAAAAGAAAACTATAGATTAATTTCCCTAATGAATATTGATGCAAAAATCTTAAATAAAATGTTAGCAATGAGATTACAGAAAGTCATCTCCAGGATAATACACTATGACCAAGTAGGATTTATACCAGGAATACAGGGCTGATTCAATATTAGGAAAACTATCCACATAATCATCTATATTAAGAACCAAACTAACAAAAATCATATGATTATCTCAATAAATGCAGAGAAAGCATTTGATAAAATCCAACATCCATTCCTATTAAAAGAACTAGAGAATATAGGAATAAGTGGTTTTTCCTTAAAATGATCAGTAGCATCTATTTAAACCCATAAGCAAGCATCATATGTAATGGGGACAAACCAGAACCATTTCCAGTAAGATCAGGAGTGAAACAAGGATGCCCATTATCATCATTATTTTATTCAATATTGTATTAGAAATGTTAGCTTTAGCAATAGGAGAAGAAAAAGAGATTAAAGGAATTAGAGCAGGTCATGAGGAAACCAAATTATCACTTTTTGCAGATGAGTTGATAGTCTACTTAGACAACCCTAGAGACTCAAATAAAAAAAATACTAGAAATAATTCACAACTTTAGCAAAGTTGCAGTATACAAAATAAATCCACATAAATCATAAGCATTTTTATGTATTACCAACAGAGTTCAGCAGCAAGAGATACAAAAAGAAATTCCATTTTAATGACGAATGTTGGAGGGGATGTGGGAAAACTGGGACACTGATACATTGTTGGTGGAACTTTGAACAGATCCAACCATTCTGGAGAGCAATCTGGAACTATACTTAAAGAGTTATCAAACTGTGCATACCCTTTGACCCAGCAGTGTTTTTATTGGGCTTATATCCCAAAGAGATGTTAAAGGAAGGAAAGGGACCCACATGTAGAAGAATGTTTGTGGCAGCCCTTTTTGTGGTGGCAAGAAACTGGAAAGTGAATGGATGCCCATCAATTGGAGAATGGCTGAATAAATTATGGTATATGAATGTTATGGCATATTATTGCTCTGTAAGAAATGACCAGCAGGACGATTTCAGAGAGGCCTGGAGAGACTTGCATGAACTGATGTTGAGTGAAGTGAGCAGAACCAGGAGATCATTGTACATGGCAACAACAATACTATATGATGATCAATTCTGATGGCCATGGGTCTTTTCAACAATGAAATGTTTCAAACCAGTTCCAATTGTTCAGTGAAGAAAGCCATATATATCCAGAGAGAGGAATATGAAATGTGGACCACAACATAATATTTTCATGCTCTCTATTGATGTTTGCATTATGTTTCCTTTCTCAGATTTTTTTTCTTGTAGATATGATTTTCCTTGTGCAGCAAGATAAGTGTGAAAATATGTATACATATACTCTATTTGCCAAGTATTTTAACATAATTAGCATGTAGTGGACATCCTGCCATCTAGGGGAGGGGTGGGAACTAAGGGGGGAAATTTTGTAACTGAAAGCTTTGTAAGGGTCATTGTTGAAGAACTACCCATATATATGTTTTGCACATAAAAAGATTTAATAAAAATAAATAAAAAGAAATTCCATTCAAAATAACTGTCAACAGTAGAAAATATTTGGGACTCTATATGCCAAGGAAAAGTCAGAAACTATATGAACTAAACTACAAAACACTTTCCACGCAAAAAAAAAGTCAGACCTATTCAGTTGGAAAAACAACAAGTGCTCATGTGTAGTGAATGAATATAATAGTGAGTGAATATAATAAAAATGACAATACTACCCAAACTAATTTACTTATTTAGTGCCATACCAAACTCTCAAGAAATTATTTTACAGATCTAGAAAAAATAGTAGAAAAGTCCATCTAGAAGAACAAAAGGTCAAGAATTTCAAGGGAATTAATGAAAAAAAAAAGGCTGATGAAGGTGTCCTTGCTGTACCAGATCTAAAACTGTATTATAAAGCAGTGGTCATCAAAACCATTTGGTACTGGCTAAGAAATAGAGTAGTCCATCAGTGGAATAGGATAGGATCCCAGGACAAACTAGGCAATAACTATAGCAATCTAGTGTTTGATAAACCCAAAGACTCCAGCTTCTGGGATAGGAACTCACAATTTGACAAAAATTGCTGGGAAAATGGGAAACTAGTATGGAAAAATTAGGGCTTGATCCACTCCTTGACACCACATACCAAAATAAAATCTAAATGGGTTTATTATTTAGTTATAAAGAGTGATATTATAAGCAAATTAGAGGAACATAGGATAGTTTACCTCTCAGACCTGTGGAGATGGAATAAATTTGTGTCCAAAGAAGAACTGGAACTCTTAAATGAACACTGTATAGATAATTTTGATTATATTAAATTTAAAAGTTTTTGTACAAACAAAACTAAGGCAGACAAGATTAGGAGGGAAGCATCAAATTTGGAAATCATCTTTACATTTACGGCTTCTGATAAAGGCCTCATTTCTAAAATATATAGAGAATTGTCTCATATTTATAAGAATCCAAGCCATTCTCCAATCAATAAATGGTCAAAGGATATGAACAATTTTCAGATGAAGAAATTGAAACTATCTCTAGTCATATGAAAAGGTGCTCCAAATCACTATTGATCAGAGAAATGCAAATTAAGACAACTCTGAGGTACCACTACACACCTGTCAGATTGACTAAGATGACAGGAAAAGAAAATGATGAATGTTAGAGGGGATGTGGGAAAACTGGGACACTGATACATTGTTGGTGGAACTGTGAATGGATCCAACCATTCTGGAGAGCAATTTGGAGTTATGCTCAAAAAGTTATCAAACTGGGCATTCCCTTTGACCCAGCAGTGCTTCTATTGGGCTTATATCCCAAAGAGATGTTAAAGGAGGGAAAGGTCCCCACATGTGCAAGAATGTTTGTGGCAGCCCTTTTTGTAGTGGCTAGAAACTGGAAACTGAATGGATGCCCATCAATTGGAGAGTGGCTGAATAAATTATGGTATATGAATGTTATGGAATATTATTGCTCTGTAAGAAATGACCAGCAGGATGATTTCAGAGAGGCCTGGAGAGACTTGCATGAACTGATGCTGAGCGAAATGAGCAGAACCAAGGTCATTATGGATGGCAACAACAATACTATATGATGATTAATTCTGATGGACATGGCTCTCTTCAACAATGAGATGTTTCAAACCAGTTCCAGTTGTTCAGTGATGAAGAAAGCCATCTACACCCAGAGAGAGGGATGTGAGATCTGAATGTTGATCACAACATAACATTTTCATGCTCTCTGTTGATGTTTGCTTGCATTTTGTTTTCCTTCTCAGGTTTTTTTTCTTGTAGATCCAATTTTTCTTGTACAGCAAAATAATTGTATAAATATGTATACATATATTGGATTTGTCATGTATTTTAGCATAATTAACATGTATTGGACTACCTGTCATCTAGGGGAGAGGGTGAGGGGAAGGAGAGAAAAATTTGGAACAGAAGGCTTTGCAAGAGTCAATGATGAATAATTACCCATGCATATGTTTTGCAAATAAAAAGTTTTAATAAAAAAATAAAAAAATATATTTCTCCAATTATGGTGCTTAATATCCTTGTGTTCTCCCAGGATGACCTAGAATAAGAATTATCACTTTCATCCCTCTTCCTTAGAATAGCTAAATAAGGGACTCCAAATTTCTATGTTCTTTCTGACTCTGTTTTTGTGTAGTTCTGGACTGGAAAAAGTGGTCTCACTGGATTTCCACTTTATATTTTGGGGTCATATTTAATCTCATCTTGTTTTTATTATTATTAGAGTAAAAGAGAGAAAGTTGGGCTCTTGTGTGACCAACCATGCATTTAAGGCAGGCATGTGCTAAGAATTTGAAGTGACTTCCTGTGGAATTTTTTGTGGTACCACAAAATAATCAAGCTCCATAATACAGACAGGTATGAATTGTGATTTGAATTATTGGAGGATTGAATTATTGTATCAAAGAAATGACAACTTCATTGCAGTGCTAAAATGTGGAAATGTATAGAGTTTTATATGGTTTAAATATATATATTTTACTGAATTTAGATTGTCATAATACCAGTTATCTTCATGGCTCTCATTTATCTACTTGACTTTTTTTTTTAACAAATATTCAATATGCGTCTATTGTTAAGCATCTATTGCTCTTTTTATGTTCTTTGAATTTTTCTACTCAAAATTATATCTTTATTTTTTAATATTCATTTTTAAAATTTTTAGTTCTACATTCTCTCCTTCCTCTAGCCCCTTCTGCATCCACTGAGAAGGCAAGCAATACGATGTCCATTATACATTTTTATATTAGCCGTTTTTTAAAAAGGCAACATGCTTTAATCTGCATTCTAATGCTCTCTTTCTCTCTCTGAAGGTAGATAGCCTTTTTCATCATAAGTCCTTTGAAACTATCCTGGATCACTGGCTTGAAAGAGTAGCTGTCTTTTGCAGCTGATTATCTTTACAATATTGTTGTTATGATGATCTCCTGGTTCTGATCATTTCACTTTGTTTTAGTTCATATGTCTTCCCAGGTTCTCATGAAAACACTCTTTTCATCATTTCTTTATATTTCATTAAAACCTTTTATTTTTTCCTTATTATTATTTCTATTTCCCCAGTTACAGGTAAAAACATTTTTGGTTATATATAAATTCAGTTTTACATATTTTCATGTGAGTTATATTGCGAGAGAAAAATAAGAGCAAAAGGGAAAAACCATGAGAAAAAAAATGGAGAAAGTAGAATGTGTTGATCTACATTCAAAAACTCCATAGTTCTCTTTCTGGATGTGGGCAGCCTTTTCAATCCAAAGTTTATTGGGATTGCTTTGGATCACTGAACTGCTGAGAAGAACCAAGTCTATCATAGTTGATCATTGCACAATCCTGCTGTTGCTATATACAATGTTTCCCTGGTGGTTCATGTAAATCTTTGCAGGCCTTTCTAAAATCAGCCTGTTCATCAGTTTTATAGAACAATCTTCTATTACTTTCAAACACCATAATTTATTCAGCCATTCCCCAAATGATGGGCTTCTATTCATTTTTCGATTCTTTGTCACCACACAAAGAGCTGCTACAAACATTTTTGCATATGTAGATACTTTTCCTTTTTTAGGATTTCTTTGAAATACTGACCAGTGAAGACACTACTGGATCAAAGGGTATTCACAGTTTTGTAGCCCTTTGGACATAGTTTCATATTGCTCTCCAGAATGGTTAGATGAGTTCACAACTCTACCAACAATGCATCAGTGTCCTGGTTTTCCCATATTCCCTCTAAGATTTATCATTATCTTTTCCTGTTATCTTAGCCAATTTGATAAGTGTGAGGTGGTACCTTAGAGTTGTTTTAATTTGCATTTCTTTAATCAATAGTAATTTGGAGCATTTTTTCCTATGAGTATAGATGGTTTTAATTTCTTCATCTGAAAATTGTTTGTTGATATCTTTTAACCACTTATCAATTTGGGATTATCCTCATTTCTTGCATCAAAATAGTTTTCTATCACAACCATATATGAGTTGTTCAGCCACTCCCCAATTGTAGGGTATCCTCTCAATTTCCAATTCTTCAGTCCCACAAAAATTACTGCTATAAATTTTTGTATGTAACTGATATTTTTCCTTTTCTTTTATCTCTTTGGGTTATTGATCTGTTAGTGCTATTGCTAGATCACAAAGTATACATAGTTTTATAGCTCTTTGGACATAGTTGCAAATTGTTCTTTAGAAGGTTGAATCAATTCACAATTCCACTAACAGTCATTAGTATAACAGTTGTTCTTTTTAAAAATTTCACTGCAAATCACAACTCCTAGAACTGTGACCTGCACCCCAGAAGGACCCATGCTTCCGTGCAACTAACCACAAGTGCTCCTTTCTACCCTGGAAGTACAATTCCAAACGGGATAATTGGCCACGGACTGCCAAATAACATCTGTTTCTGCACCCGATGTTAGTGCAGGAGGTTCCTATAATTTCTTCATGTCCAGATGTTCAGTCCCCTTTCTGTCTCTGGGTGGTGACCATTTCCTGGCCAAATACTGATATTACCATCCCCATTGCCTCCAAGGCCCACAGATGGCCATCACTTTTGTGCTACACTCCTTTCTGATCTCAGAAATTGTCTGGGCTGAAAAAATGTCTCACCTCCACTTTTGTTTGTTATGTCAAACTTACTTGGAGGGGGCGGTTGAGAGGACTCGGGTAGAATTCTTCCTTTATTCCACGATCTTGGCTCTACCTGCTTTTGCAATATTCACAACTACTGAGAGACAAGACTCTGCATTGTGAGCTAACTATATCAAGGTTTACTAAATGGAGTTATGTGTCGAGAGAAATAATTTAAGCCAT
This sequence comes from Myrmecobius fasciatus, assembly GCA_023553655.1. Lineage (NCBI taxonomy): Eukaryota > Metazoa > Chordata > Mammalia > Dasyuromorphia > Myrmecobiidae > Myrmecobius > Myrmecobius fasciatus. The sequence continues at coordinate 18,942 of JAJPUD010011465.1, read as the reverse complement.
GATCCATTCAGACTTACCTAATGAACCATGTGAGAATGGATTCTATAATCACTGCTCCAATACTTCAAGAATCTGTTATTTCATCCTTCTCATTATTTCTTCTCTTAATAGATGCGACAATTCTATTAGATGCTTTAATAAGTTATGTGCACCCCTCCCAATAAATCACCAACTATCCATCCCTTTGGTTAGACGCCAAGTGATTTAGAGTGCTTCTCTAAACTTAATTTGCCTTATACTAGGATGACACCCACGTATGCTCCATTATAAGCTGGGTACTCAAAGGCTTTTCAACAGCCAGAGCTTGTATTTCATTGACGTCATCAAATCCTCAGGATCACCATGCTACAATCAAGCATCAGAGGAAGGCTTTAAGAAAAGGGTTCTATATCACACACAAGATAGAATAAAAAAAAATCTACTCATTCCAATTCAATTGCATTCAAAACCAATATATAATTGATAACACTTGAATCAATTTTATTGTACCTTCAGGTTCATTTCCTTCTGGATAATTAGCTAGCACTTAGAGCATACTGCCACCTTAGCAAGATATAGTGATTCAGTGGATAGGACAGTTATGCAAATGTAATAGATTCCCAATAAATACTTATCAGTTGGCTGGTTGTTTTTATTTGAACATGCAGGTTCAAGCTATAGATCTAATTCAATAAATTTTTAAAAGAAAAAAAATCCGCTAAAATTGTGAAGTATACATAGCAACATTATATTAAAAATAATGGATTTAGAATCTTACATATCCAGGTTTCATTTTGAATCTTTCTCATTAATTATTAACTGTCTTCAATTATGCTTTAATGTAGCCCTAATTTGGTTTTTCAGGTATTTTTTGTATTGATTTTTTTCTAGTTCACTCTATATCCTGATCAGAAATCAAACTTCTCCCAGATTTATCTTTAGGCTCCAGGCAAACCATTTTGTCACCAAAAATCTTGTGTCTTGCTTCAACTGCTGTTATCCCTCACAAGGGTCCTTAGGAATTTTCATTGGCTTTGTTTTATTCTACTGGCAGTCATGGTAGCACTTAACCTCCTAATCTCTCCTTGTGTCAGAAAGGACATAGGACAGAGGGAAATAGAGTAGAGGGAATATCTTTCTTGTTGGGAGAAAAATATGGCATCTCTTTTCTGGCAGCCCTCAGATTTCTTACCTTCCACCCACAAAGAGAAAAAGGAGGAAGTGATGCTCTCATATAGACTCCTCTATAATGAAATGAGAGTTTTTCTAGAGTTATCTGAATTTGCAAATGATTTCCTTCGAACTATATTCCTTGATCCCCTGTTCTGTTGGCACTCATGCTTTGTCAATAGATTGCTCATACCATCTGCCTACTCTGATCCTTTTCTTGTGCTGGTGAACTGAACTGAAGATCATCCAACCATGATGATTTCAAGCAGTATAATTTAATGCTATTTTATCATACCTAAGAGTAAGGATTACTACCAGGAAATCCTCCATAACTGATTCTCTACTACTTCCCTCAGAAGTTTTCTTAAATTATATTTTCTCTCTCTTCAAGTTTTCTGTAGCATCATAATCCTCATATTCACAGATGAGGGCTTCACCTCATTTTTTATCCAAAAAAGAAGCCATTTCTGTGAGCTTTCTTTTTACCCTTCTCTATTATTTCCTATTTCCTCTTCCTTCATGTTGAAGAGGAGCTCTCCTCATCAATGCTAATGCTTTTATGTGTTCCCTTGAACAGATCCTTCCCTTTTATTCAGCAGCATATTATCTTAATGATCATTCCTCCTACCTTACCTTCATTTTCTTATTTAGTGACTTTATCCCTGCTGTATACAAACACATCAATCTCAATCACCCTAAGACAAATGGAATGAATAAATAAAATTGTTAGATTTACCACACTTTCAAGAGAGCATCCTAATCTCTTCTCCTTTTCTCAGCCAAATTCCTAGAGGAAGAAAAGCTGTCTACTATCTTCACTTCGATGGTCATTTTTCTTTCTCTCTGTCTCAATCCTTTTCAATTTGACTTTCTATCTCCTTACTCAACTTGAATTGCTTCTCCAAATTATCAGCTTTTAATGAGCTTTTAAATCCTGAAACTCATGACTTTGTCTCAATCATTCTTTATGATATCTTGACATTTCACACTTTTGACTACTCTCTTCTAAATAGTAAATTCTCTTAGTGTTGATGGCATTTACCTTCCTTAGTTCTCATCTTACCTATATTATCACTCCTTCACAATCTCTTTTATTGGATTATCTTCTATATCCCATGCTTTAACTGTGATCCTGCTCTGATCCTTCTACTCTTCTTTTTCACATACACATTTAGTGACTTTGTGTACCCTATCTATTCCACTCTGCTCTATTTCTTAGGCAGTGGCAGATTATTTTGATGATCACTGCTTTGTAATATAATTGGAAATCTGGTACTGCTAGGCCACCTTTGTTCACATTTTTTTCCCATTGATTCTCTTAATATTCTTGACTTTTTGTTCTTCCAGATACATTTTGTTATTTTTTTTCTAGTTTTTTGGTGGCTTGATTGAGAGGGTAACAGATAGAATTATCATTTTTATTATATTGTGACCTGTCCATGAATAATTTACATTTTTTCAGTTGTTTAGATCTGTCCTTATTTGTGTGAAAAGTATTTTGCAATTATGTTTATTTATTTCCCAGGTTTTTTTCTTGTCAAATAGACTTACAAACATTTTATATTGTCTTCAGCTATTTTAAATGGGATTTCTTTTTCTCTTGCTGATGAATTGTATTGATGGTATATAGAAATGCTGATGATTTATTTGGGTTTATTGTATAATCTATAACTGTTAGAATTGCTAATTGTTTCAAATAGTTTTTTAGTTGATTCTCCAGGATTCTCTAAGTGTACTCTCATTACCCTCAAAGGGTGACAGTTTTATTTCCTCATGGCTTTATTTTATCCTTCAATTTCTTTTTCTTGTATTATTGTTGCAGTTAGCATTTCTAATGCCAAACTGAACAACAACAAAGTGAACAAACAAGAATGTCTAATGGACATTCTTGTTTCAATTTTGATTTTACTGGGACAGCTACAAATTTATCCACATTACAGATAATTCTTGCTTTTGTAGATAGGTACTACTTATAGTTATAAGAAAGACTACATTGATTTCTATACTTTCTAGTGTTTTAACTAGAAATGGGCATTGTAACTATTCATTCATTTCACCTAAATGATTAGTTTTATTGTTATATGAGAGTAAAATGACTTCTAATAATTTCTTTAATTTCATCTTTATTGGTGGTACATTCATCTTTTTGTTTCGAATACTGGTAACAATTCTTTTTCAAATCAAACTAACACACACACATATGTATGTATGTATGTATGTACTTTTCCCCAGAAAATCAGCTCCTAGTTTTATTTATTAGTTCATTTTTTTCTTTTTAATTTGAATTTTATTCATCTCTCCTTTGCTTTTTTAAGATTTCCATTTTGGCATTTACTTGACCATTGAGCTCATATTTGGCTATAATAATCTAAGATCTGGGGGTCTCTTTAATGACCTAATTGGTGGATTTATTGAATTTCTATTTTATCCTCTGCTTCTAGGATATTAGGGAAGGTTTCCTTTATAATTTCTTGAAAAATAATACCTAGATTGTTTTTTTTTTATCATGGCCAGTCATCACCTAAAGGTAGTCCAATAACTCTAAAATTATCTTTCCTTAACATATTTTCCAAATAACTTGTTTTTCCAATGACATATTTTACATTTTCTTCTATTTTTTCATTCTTTTTATTTTATTTTTTTCTTGAGGGTTTATGGAGTAATTACCTTCCACTTGTCCAATTCTAATTTTTAAGGAATTATTTCTTTAATGAACTTTTGTACCTCTTTTTCCATTTTGCTTTTTTCAGAGTTATTTTCATCAGGGAAGTTTTGTACTTCTTTTCCATTTTGGCCTATTCTGTTTTTTAAGGTATTATTTTCTTCAGTATTTGTTGTGCCTCTTTTTTTACTAAGCTGCTCGTTGCCTTTTAGTAATTTTATTCCCTCACACTCATTTCTTTACCCAGTTTTTTTTTTCCTTTAACCACTCAATTAATTTTGAAAATCACTTTAGTTCTTCAATTAATTTTTATTTTTCTAGCTTCCAATTCATATTTTTGAGGTTTTGCTTATAGCTGTTTTGACATTGTGTCCCTTGAGTTTGTATCTTGATCTTCCCCACTTTTGCGGTCAATTGTTTGTTATTTGCTCATTTTTTCCTGCTTATTTCTTAATTTTGATTTTTTTTTAAGTTGGGCCCTGTTCCCATTACAGAAGTAAAGATGAGGGGCACTATCCAAAACTTCAGTTTTTTGTCATGCTTCTATTTTGAAAGCCAGTTCAGGCGGTTGAGAGTTCAATGCTTCCTAGGTAGGTAGTGTGATCTGGAAAGAAGCATGATCATTGTTCTCCTAATTTGTGCTCTGGTCCTTATCTAGAAAGGGCCCCTGATTTCTTGGGATTGCCATAAATACTGCTCTGTAGGGACCTTGATCTCTTTTGAACAAATGACAGTCTTGAACTATGACTTGAAAGTAGGCATAAGCAAGAAGTTGCCAAATAGACTCTGGTTCTGCATCCAGTGCTAGTCCAGGAATCCAAAACAAGGCCAGATCAGGGGACCCCAGTGACCATCTCTGGGTGAGAGTTTCCATAGGTTTGCTGCTTCTGTCCCTACCACTAAATCCCACTACTGGTATTTCATCCAGATGGGCTTAAAGCCAGCACTCACCCCCATGCCGGATCTCTCCCTCAGATCTCCTAAATTGTCTTGAACTGGGATATCATCTCTCTCTGATCAGAATCTGCCTCTCCAGATTCAGTCTGAGGAGTTGTTTTAAAGGAAAGTTTTGTTTGGAATTGTTGGGAAAGTTTAGCTGGGTGCTTCCTCTATTTTGTCCATCCTAGTTTCCCATACACAAACCCAGAAGTCTTCACTGTATTTTTGAGAGGACTACGATCATTTTGGTCATCTGGACCCACAATCTCAGTGTTATCCTTAAACAAATTCACCTTGCAATCCAATCAGTTGTTAAATCTTGTCACTTCTAATTTCACAATGTCTCTGAGTTTGACATCCTTTTCTCCATTCACATGTCAGCCCCTCCAGTTCAGGTATCATCTCTCATCTGGATTGTTGCAAAAGCCTCCTACCTAGTCTCTCTGCCTGAAATCTCTCCCCAACTTCAATATACTTTGCAGACAATTTGTCAAAATTTTATTAGTGCATGTATATAAAATTTATCCATACACATATATCTATATATTTATATATGACATTTACAGTTTCTTCCTATCACATTTCTTGCTATGATTCACATTATTCCCCTTAAAACATTCATTATGGTGGCCAAATTGGGCATTTTTTTATCATTTCTTATACATAGTGCTCCATCTCATTTCTGTGTTCATTTGCATAGGCTGTCACTCATATCTGGGATGCCCCCCATCCTCACCACCTCTTAGAATTCCTAACACCCTTCAAGATTCAGTTCTCAATGGAGCCCTATCTGATGCATGCAGCTACAAGATAATACAAAATTATCTTGCATCCATTTTATATCTTTGCATATATTACACACACTTATGTATATGTGTGCATGTGTATATATTACATATACATGTATATATATGTTAGATATTTATAAGTTGTCTCTCCTTATTATGCTGCAAGGTTCTTCAAAGTCTTCTATATTTTTATTCTTGTATCTCCAATACCTACTAGAGTGTTTGGTGCATAATAGGTACCTATCATAATGTGGATAATAGTATAAAGGGAAATGTAATTTTCACATAAATGGGACACACTTATGAAAACTTGCCTAGAATACAAATCTATCTTATCTGTTCTCTACCTCCAATAAAATAGCCATGTCCTAAAAATATGAGCTAATACAGTTTTCTAAAAACTTCAGTATTTCTTCCAGAAGAAGCCATATTTTAGCTACAAATTACACAAAGTTTTAAAGAAAAATACAGCTTCCCTGCCAAATCTATTACAGGTTTTTATACTCATAAGGAAAGGAAAAAGCATGGAAATACAAAAGATATCTGAAAAAGTAGAAAGTAAGAGGAAATATGACTATTTACACCTGAGTCTAAAATACTAGAACGACATCCAGCAGGAGGTGTTAAGTTTAAGAAATACTTCTGCATTTCCCTGGACAACCAGTTTTCTCTAGTTATTCCCCTGTCTCAGAACAGGATGTGCCTGGAAATAAAGGAAAGCTATGGAAAATCATGTTCTGAAATGGAGTACATTGTAAACATATCTAGGGCAGAAAACATAAAGCTTTTGGGTTGGACATCATAAAAAAATTTACACTTTGCAATACTTATGATTAAATACAGTTGAGTTCTGCTTTTCGTAATTTCAATTATGATATCAATTAACAATTTTCCCTGAGTGTGTTTTGCACTGGAGCCATCATGTATCATTGGATTAACTAACAGCAGCAGTTCTATTTCTTTGTCTTACAAGATAGACTCAAAAACAACAAAGGTTAGTTTACTGCAGAACATAGAGTCTAATTCTAACCTTCATATTTAGTCTGGATCTTGGATGAGTTCAGAGCAGAATCTTAATGCTGTAATTGTGAATGTAAACATGAATTGTGCATTTCTTGTGTTCTAGACTCTATGCTAGGGATAGAGATTTAAAGGCATATAACTTGTCATATGACCTCAATTTCAGATACCTTGAGAATATAGGATATATATGTATAAAAATATTCCCACAGGATAGGTCTTTAGATCTATACATATTTGCATATATGTATGTATGTATATTCATTTAGAATGGAAAAGGACCTTTGATGTAACGCACTTCAATCCCCTTATTTTACAAGTGAGGAAATTGAGCCTCAGAGAAGTTAAGTGAGACATATATAAACATATATATGCATGACTATATGATATATGTTTATAATCTATGAAGAAATATATGCATATGTGTATGCATATATATTTATATACTCATATATACATGTATATGTATGTAGTATGTGATAATATCATATGAATGTATAAATTATAAGTTTTATGGGAAGCCTGTACATAATTGTTAAAGGTCACCTGTAGGAGGAAGGTGTAAATTTGAGCTCAGGTGTTGTGACTTGACTACATGCTCAATCATTCTTCCCATTGTACTGTACTACCAGCAAAGAGGGAAGGGAAAAAAGGGCAAGAAAAGGAGAAGAAAAGAAAGAAAGGAAGGAAGATCATGGATCATAGATTTAGAATTCCAAGAAACCTTTGAGGTGATCTGTTTTAATCCCCCCATTTCACAAATAAGTAAACTCAGATAGATAAGTGACTTACCCATGGTCATACAATTACTAAATGATAGATCCTAGATTTGAAAAGAAATAATTTTTAGCTAAAATGTGATTTAATCTGGAAGACTACTGGACCTTCTAGAAAACTGCATTAGCTTATATTTTAGACATATGGATAAAGAGAGCAGATAAGGTAATATACATCTCCCCTCTGAACATAAAGATAATGTTTTTTTAATTAGCATAAAGATATATACCAAGTACTAAAAAAGGGACTAAGCATAAGTGTTCTAGTATAGAGACATCATCTCCACTATACAATGAACTCATTAAAACCTGGCTCCTTTCTAATGACATCATTTCTGATATTGAATTCTCATTCTCTCACAGAAATTTATTGGTCATGATGGGATATTTGAATAGTATTTGTTGCTCATTGACCTTTCTAACATCTTCCTCTTCTACCCTCATCCAATAACTTCTTTGATTTTCATGCTATTCAAATTTACTATCCAAATTAGATCCTGGTAATCATTACCTATCAACCTACAGGTGAATACAAATTGTATAAACTTCTTTCTTTCCCAATTGCTCAATTCTTCCTTCATACTTGGGCATTTCAATATACATTTTGATACTGCATCAAACGCTCCCTGGCATTTAAACTTATTCATTTCCCATAAATCTCATTCCTCCTCTACATACAGAGATGCTCATTTAGCCATCACCCAATGAACTGTGTTTATTTTGTGCACTCTGAAATTTCTTCATTTTGTCATAATATCTTGTAATTTGACCTTTCCTTCAATTCAAATGTCATTTTTTCCAGGAGACCCTTCTCTTCTATTTAACCACCAAGTATCTGACCTTCTAAAGTTTACTATATTACCAAAATTATGGGAAACACCAGCTTAGCACACTATATTTCAGAATTCCCTAGTTCTATCAATCTTATCCCACCCAGTAGCAGAGTTTATGGGGATAGGTGACTATGCCCAATATGTGTAGGCATTTTGGAAACCAATAAATATAAAACAGGTGTTATCCCTGAAGAACTTATGTTATACCAGAAAGATAAGCACGAAGTAATTTGTGAAGTGAGCAAATGACAAGAGCTAGATAGTAAGGGAAACTTTTCTTAGGATGTAGTACTTGAGTTGAAATGAGTCTTAAAGTTTTAAAAGGACATAAAATTGACGAGGTAGGTCATTCATGAAATCTGTAATTATTTGTACATGTATAGATAGGAAATAGCAATGTGGGGAGATAAAACTGAAAAATTGAGTGGCTCTACAATGCAAAGTGTCAAATTCTAATGAAAAGAGTTTGCATTTAACTCTGTAGGTAATAAGTATCAACTACAGGTTTTGAAGAAGTGAAGTGACATGATAATGTCTGTCTGCAGATAGTATGAAGGACAAGAGAGAAAGTAGAGATGGGAAGCCTTGTTCAGAGGATATTGCAGTATCATATCCATCATAAATGATTTTTTTAAAGAAGAGGAGCTGTAATATGTTGTTACAATGAGAATAAAGAAGGGAGCTAAAGAGGTTAAGTAGAAAAAAATGAAAACTTCAATATGCTTTCCAAAGAAATTTTGAATTCCAATAACAACTTTGAGTTTTTACTTCCATCTTTATCTTCTCCATTCTTCTCCCATCATTATTTCTCACATTCACTATTTTTATCAACACTACTATTTTTCAAAAGAGTCAAAAGACTTTCAGGTCTTTTCTATCCTGAAGACACAAAGATATCTGGGAAGTGTATACCTACAGCCTTAAAATAATTGAATTAAGAAGTATAGGAAAAGCAGAAGCCTTGAGGATTCAGATAAATTTATTTCTCAATTGATCAACAATAACAAGTAATAAAAGTAACATAATGCTCAGAATTATCAAGAAGATAAAAGAGGGAGAGATGCTATGGAGTCTTAATACTGGCTCTTAAATATCATAGTATCATAGCAACAGAGCAGGGTAAGACCTTGTAAGCCTCCTATTTTACATATGAGAAAACCAAAGTTGTCACTTGTTCAGAGTCACACTGCCAGCAAATGTGTGAGGCAGATTTTGAACCCAGGTTTATTTTAATATCTGAGTATAACCTTAGAGATACATCCCAACAGTGCAAAAATGTCATTTCTAAATTTTTCCCTACACTGGTGTATATATACTTGCTGAAGTCTTAACCTAGCTATTTAATTTTTCATTTTATTGATATTTCTTATTGAATTTTACTGATTCATTCATATCTGAATATATTCTTGCTCTCTACCCTACCAAGTGAGTCAAACCTTCTGACAAAAAAAAATTGTTTTTAAAAAGAGGGAGAAAAAAACGATTCAGAAAAATATAATCAACATGTCAACAAAATCAACCAGAGGTAGTTAATGAATAGATGTGATGTAGTGAATAAATTGCTGGAAGTGGAGCCTCCCAAGATTTTTATAGAGAAAAATGAAATTATATTTGTAAAGTCCCATATAAATTCAAATCATCATTATTAATGATAATGATGATGATATATACAATGTTCCATTACCCCAGATTCAACCTTTCTGCAAAAAAATCAGGGAAAGTGAATTTGTTTACTTCTTCCAGGATAAATGTGTTTTTGGTGTTGTTTTTCTTTCCATTTACATTGTTACAGCTGTTATATAAGCCCAGTTATGCATACATATGTGTGTAGATACATGTATGCATGTGCTTGTAGATAGATATAGATATGGACATATCTTTTCCTGGTTTTATTTAATTCACTCTGCAAAATTTCATATAAACCTTTCTAGCTTTTTCAAAATTCTTCATAATCATTGTTCCTTATCACACAACTTCCCTTAGTTACTTTCCTGGACTATTATCTACCTAGCTATTTTCTAGTAAATGGACATTTATCCTTCCCTTCCCCCCCCCATTTTCTGGATGTGAAGTGGAACCTTAAAGTTACTTTAATTAGCATTCTTTGATTATTGGTGATTTTAAGCAATCTTTGATGTTATTGTTAATAGTTCATAGTTATCCTTTTGAGAATTGTTTATCCATAGCTTTTGCCCATACATCTATTAAGGAGTGGTCCTTGGTCTTAAGTATTTGTATTAATTCTCTATTTATGCTCAATATCAAATCTTTATCAAACCAATTTATGTGAAGATTTTTTTCCCCAACCAACAGCTTCTTTTCTTATTCTAGTTGCATTGACCTGTGAGTGCAAAAGTTTTGCAATTTCATGTAATCAAAATTATCTGTTGTATACTTTATGATTGTTTCTAATGCCAGTTTTATTAAGAATTTTTCCCCTAGCCATAGTCTTCAAATGTAGCTGAACTGGTTTCCTTTTCATTTTTTAATGTGTTAATTTTAAGCTTATCATGATATATATGGCTTAAGATGTTGGCAAAATCCAATTTCTGCCAAATTGTTTTCAAGTTGTTTCAACAGTTATTAAATAGATATTTCTTCCCCAAGTAATTTGTCATCTTGGATTTAGTGAACTTTGAGTTACTGAGTTGAGTTGTCTCTGATTATTTTCTTCTTTAATTTGTTCTGTTGATATAGTTTCTTATTATTTTTGTCGGTATCAGAAATGTTTTAATGTTTACTGCTTTGAAGTATTATTTGCCATCTGGAAGTACCATTTTCCCCTTCAAGATCATAGACTAATGGTTCCTTCAAATAAATTTTGTTATTATTTCTAGCTCAATAAATCATTCCCTTGGTCACTGGGTTGGCATAGGAATTAATTTAGGTAATATCATTTGTCAGAGCACAATCTTCATCAATAAATAGCCCTTCAGTTATTTTTTCTCATTCAAATTATGTTTTCTGATAATATCTATAAATTAAATTTCCCTTGGTAGATGCATTTACTGATATTTAATGTATTTAAATGGCATTGGTCTGTTATTTCCACCAGATTTTGCTATTGATACATAAAAATACTACGTAGTAGGTGCTTTTCTTTTGTCTTTTTGTCCTTGGGTCTTTTATTAAAGCTATTATCTCAATTTCTTTACTGATTCTCTTAGGTTTTCTAAGTAAACCATAATATAATTAACTAATTTAATCATGCAGTTCAATCAGTGTCTCTCTTCTATCCCTATTTTTATATTTTTATTTCTTTTTCTTGTCTTGTTTTCATTAGCATTTCCAGAAATGTACCAAATAATAATGTTGAGAGAGAACATTCTTAAAGGTTTTACTACTGTATTTAGGGGGAAAAAACTTCTGATATTTCCACATTTCATTTAGATATATACTTTTTATCCTATTAAAATGGCCTTTTGTCCTTATTCTTTGTAAGATTTTTAGTGAAAATAACTATCATTTGTACTTCATCAATGTTTTTTTCTTTACTGATAAAATCATGTAATTTGATGTATTTTTGCTTTAATGTGATCAGTTTCAATACATTAACTTTTTTAATGCCTGGCCAAATTGCTGTTTCCCTGTATGATAATTTTGAGAAATTCCTAAGTTATCTATCATATAATCCTAGAATGATAGAGCTGGTAGCAGCCATAGCAACTGTCAAGTTTAATCCTATTGTTTTCAGTAACTCACATTTCTGTGGCACTTGGTGTTTCCACAGTATTTTTACATATATTACTTTATTTGACCACAACAATACCAATAAGGTAGAAGTTATACTATCCCCATTTTATCAATGAGAAAAGTGGGACTCAGAGATATTAAGTAACTTGACTATGATCATAGTTATAGAGATACTAAAGCATACAAGATAGGATTCAATCTAGCTCTTTTTGATTCTCAATCCAGCAAAAAAATCTTTCATTTTTATATGAAAATCAAGGCTCCCAAAGATTTAGTGACCAGAAGGATAAACTGTAAACTCCGGGGGGGGGGAGAAGGAGGTCACTATGACAATTTAAAATATTCAGTTGTTTTAATTGAAATTAAAGCATTATATAAAGAGATGAAGCTCTGAAAATTAAAATTAGTAGTAAGGAAGAAATTGAAGGTCAACTTATCAAGTGGGGCCTTTCAAAGTGCATTATATTATTGCCAATCTTGTGTCGACAGTACTCTTGATACAGAGCTCCATTTTTTACTATAGACCCTACTTAAAACATTCCTTTTTTTTCTTCATATGATTAATGGTAGAAGAGTGCTTTTAACTTATTTCATTATTAATAGAAGTTTCTGTCATTGGTTTTCTCTAGTGATTTAAGCACAGTAAGCCTGTCTGTTGTTCATATATGATCAATAATTTTAACTATACAACTACTTGTCATCCATTTGGTAAGCTTCTCTTTACTTCTCCCTCCATGGGTCCTATTTATCTATTGCAAACCACTACCTCAAGTATAAAAAGCAATGAGAGCAGGAGCTAATCCACAAATTTCATCAGGTCTCTTGTTTCTTCTCCAGTTTACAACTGATGCTTCTTATCTTCCAAAGGGAAGAGAATGGGAGTGAGGGTGTGGTAGAGTGAAGTGAAGGGGTGGAGCCAGGACTCCCACCTCCCCCAGGTGTTCTCATTCTTGGAGGATGTAGTTTCTCCCCCCTTCCCCATATATAAAGAACCTGTTATCATCCTCATTCGATTTCCCTCAAGCTGACATTGCCATTTGGGGGTTATATATAAAGAATATTTTCTCTACTAAAAAAGAACAGATTAAGCAGCGTTTGCCCTTTGTCTCTGTTCCACCCTTTTTCAATCCTTCCAATGTAGTGGGGAGGGCTGAGAGCAGGAGAAAGGTAATAAGAAAGGATGGAAAGAAGGAAGAAACAAAAAGGGGAATGGGGAGAGAAAGGCAAGGGCAGGGAAAGAAGAGAAGGAGTAGGAAGAATGGAGGAAAGGTCAGCAAGAAGTAGCCATTCACAGATGGCTCTGAAGTGCCTTCCAACTCTGAAATTCTGTGATTCTATATGGAAAAGTTGGAGCAGAGGCTGGTCTGTTTTAGAGCCCAGACTCCCCTTTAAGATGCCCTCTGAGTGCCTTGGTCAACACAGTTTCAACTACCTCTGCTGTTACCCCCACCTCCATCCCCAGCAAAGGCTTGAAAATACACACACACACACACACACACACACACACACACACACACACACCCTTTATGTGTGCACCCATATACAGATTTCTTGATTTTTAGTTCCAGTCATAAAGCTTATGAGTCTGACCAGGAGGTGGGTCAGCAGGGAGGTAGGGGAAAGCGTGAGCTAGCCCTGTTGCTGACGCTGTTTTGGCTCCCTCCCCAGCGGAGCAACCCCAGGACGCCTCCCCCGGCAAATGACCGGGGAGGATAAGATCATGCTTGGAATCGTCCGAACTGGTCACCTGCACACCCCCGACGGGCAAGCTTTAACTCCCGAGACTGCCTACGACAGATGCCAATCACTGGCTGACTCGGAGCAGGGCGGTGAGCTGAGGAAATCCGAGTGGGGCAAGAGAGCGGAAAAACCATATTCTGGGAGTCGGTGCGCCAAACTACCTCTGAATGCCCACGTGTGACCTTGTGTCTGAGAACGCGGGGTCCCCTAACGGAAGCCGAGCCCACACCGGACAACTTCCAAGGGTCGGAAAGCTGTTGACTGTTCGCAAAGGAATATTGTTTGCGAGCCCCAAGGTGTCTGGAGAGTGAGCAAGCTCGGGACGCATGCGCGAGTCCTTTCCGGAATTAGTGCTGTGCCTTGGACTAAGTTGCATTTCTTGAATCTTCCCAGAAAAGAGAATTCTTTCATCCAAGTTAGGGATGTGGACAGTTCCAAATCGGGAGTGCCTGGGGATTCTGTCTTTCCCTATGATGATTGCTATGGTCTGTTGTGCACAAAGGTGAGCCGCTTCTTCTGGGGTGTGTGTGTGTGTGTGTGTGTGTGTGTGTTTCGAGAGAAAAAAAAACAGAATAGATGTCTGTCTGGATTGAGAAATCTTGGGATGGGGGCTTGGGGTGCCGATGTAGCTTTCTGGCAGATTGCAGTTTCGATGTTGATTCTAAAAGCAATCCCTACTTCTTCCCTTCAGCGCTAATGAGCCCAGCAACATGTCATACGTGAAAGAGACAGTGGATAGATTGCTTAAAGGATATGACATTCGCTTGCGGCCAGACTTTGGAGGTAATTCGAAATCATTTTTTTTTCAACCTGTAACAGCCATGTATTTCTCCTGTTTTGCCAAAGGTACACGTCAGTTAAAATGCAAATCATTTTCCTGAGTGTGCACTGGCTAGCGTGCTCTGTGTTACACACAGGAACATACCCGTATATCCTGGTACTCACAAGCTCAGGTAAATGAATACAAACCAGCCGACACACTGAAACACACACACACACACACAATCTGCATGCTTAATGCCACACACGTGGACACCCAGCTATTTTTCTACACAGAAGGGGGAGGGGAGGGTAAGGGCGGAATCCTTTAAAATGTCCAAATGTAACCTACTAGAATACAACCAAAGCCTTTCTTCCCCTTCCCCCTCCACCCCACCCCCTTCACACAATCACATCCGTATGGGACAAGATGAACAATATAACAAAAACTCATGATCCCCTTTCAGGCCCTCCTGTTGATGTGGGGATGAGGATAGATGTCGCCAGCATAGATATGGTTTCCGAAGTCAACATGGTGAGTACACTTGGTGAATTTTAAAATCGGCGAGAATAATATGCAGATCTGAAAATGACACGTTCTTGGTCCCTTCCCTGCGTTTCACTGGTTTCCATATGTTTTCTTTTCAGACATAAAACCCTTCCCCCTCCCCACCTCCCATCCCCCATCTTGCTTTGTATTTTAGAGACAGTCTGCTGCGGTTTTCCAGATTAAAGGTGTTCTGTACTGTTTAGAGAAGGGCTGTTGATAGTTGCCCTGCTGGATCGTGTTTGGGCGGAGTCTAAGTGTAACTTTACCTCTGTTTCTATTCTCCTTTCCATAAAGAAGGGCGCCATCTGCAGCCTATTGGGGTTCCCCTGCATTTTAAGCACCTTGGACAGAGGTCTACCTACAACTCCCCTTAATACTACAAGCTCTGGTCATACTATAGTGAATGCAATTGGATGGAGGAGCTATTTCTCTGATTCTTAAGGTTCTGGATAAGATTATTGTGAAGCTGCCTTTTTTTTTTAAATGCCCATACCTTCCTCCTTACCCCATAGTCTCTAAGCCAGACACTGCATTTAGCTGGTTATTTGAAAAGCTGGCTTCCAGAGGTTTTTAGGTCTGAGAGTCTTGATGAACTTGAATGGTTTCCTAGTGATGGCAGATGGACACGATATTACCATAAAATAGTCCTGGTTTAGGTTTAAACAGGAACGTGGTAGGGATGGTCAATGTTTTCATTTACTTCTAAAGTCTGTGCATTCGGCAGAAAGCTGATGACTAAAGAGAAGCTTGTTTTATTAGAACAGCATGTTCTCTTTATTTCGAGAAGGTCAGTTCTCTTTTGGTTTTCCTGGAGGTGTTAAAAATTGGATTGACAACATTGGTTTTTGCTTTCACTGCTGCCTGTAACCAGCAGCAGGCAGAGGACTTTTCCATGGCCAGACTGCCTAACTGTTGCTTCTTGCAAGATAGAAAAAGCCTGTTGCTTTTCCAGGGACAAACCAATGAAAGCTTCAAATAGGCAAATTGCCATGTTTGAACTTGAAATAAATCTTGGTGCCAAATAGAGTAATTAGTTACAAAAAAAAAAATAAACACAAACTGGAAGAGTTGAGTAACTACTTATCAGATCTCTATATCATAAACATGAAGACAAAATTCCTTTTTCTTCATTGACATCTTCTTTAAGCTTATTAAAGTGCTTTTCCTTTTGTTGAGCATGTATATAATAAAAAGTGTTTTAATGTGATCCTAGTAAATCATGTCACCATTAAACTATTCAATATGGTTATTGTTATTAAATGGTCCTTATACCCAAATAAGAAATTTTAAATAATTTTTCAAGTATGGACTTAAATATGATATTTTGCTTACAAACAATCATATCTGTTATTAATAGGCAGGCCATCACATGAGCAGATCTGTCTTTTTTCTGGGCAAGGTATCTTGAAAAAAAAGTTGCATTAGTGTTTTTATATTTTATATTAGGCAATGAAAAACAATTGAGTAACATATAGATTCAGTCTACCTGCTGCTAATAAACTGGGCTATTAAAGAAAATCAGTTATTTAGCTTTATGTAAATAATACAACTAGTTTATGGACAATTTTTAAACTTTTAAATCCCTGGTTTTGTCATCTATAAATAATTTCAACTATGGGTTATTTACAAAATATTTATAAAGTTAAGGTGGGGAGAAATCTCATTTGACTCTTCAATTATGGAAAGCAAAAAATATACTATCATCTCTTCTACAGGTTTTTGTAAATAAATTCTTTGATGGCTGTCTTCACAATCTCACGTACACATTCACAGAAGCGAAGTCCTATTTCAATTTTTTATGATCAGTTTTTCATCACAACTTCACAGTAGTCAAATTAGTTCTTTGAATTTTTAAAAAATAATTCAGTAAAAAAAGAGTTAAATTTATTTGAGTGTAAATATTATTACAAATAGATTGTTTATTCAGGACACAGACATTTTGGAGAAAGGAAATGAAAATACCAGATAATATAAAAACTTTATTTGTTTCATCTGTATCATTTCTTACGAGTGACTTCCTAGAAAAACTGCAATGGTAATGCTGGCTTCTACTTTTGATTTTGTTGATGTGAACTTGAGCAAGCTATTTCTTTGTGTGTATTAGTTTCTTCATCTCTAAAATGAGTGGGTTAGACCTCATGATTCCAAAGGTTCAGCTCTTCATCATGGTTCTATTAGAGGTTGAATAAGAATGAACAGATAGATTTGAGTTTCACCTCTTGATTGACCTTTTTTTTCCTATAAGATGGAATTGCTAATTAGAAGCATATGTGCTGCTTGAGGTCAAAGGCAGCAAGGTGAAGTTTCAGAATCAAAAGTTCTAGATAAACATGATTTGAGTATTCACTACTAGATTTGTTACTGGGTAACTGAGGGCTATTTACAAATTACTTTGCTTTTCACAAAATGTTCCTAACCACCTTATCGTAGAGTTGCTATCCTCCTTCAAAACTCAGGTTAAGGTTAGGCACTTGCTATGTAATGTGCATATATTTTATATGTGTATTTCATACATGCATGGGTGTGCATGCATATGTGCATTCATGCTGAAGTATCAATGGCATAATGAGTAGAAAACTGGACTTGGAGTCAGAAACACCTTGAGTTCTATCTCTGATATATCTTGGCTGAATAACCTTGGGCAATTAATTGAACCTCTACTCAGTGTTTGAGAAAACCTTTCTAAGACTATAGATAGCAGAGAAGGCCCTGTCTTACTTTAGTAGAGGAAGTTCTTCATCTGGGAGTTTCATAGATCCATGAAATCATAGGTCCAATCTTTCTCCCTATATAGTAAAGGAGTCTTTCTCTCTATATATTGTTGAGAAACTTATTGTTCCCCCAATAGAAAGTGAGATGTTTGAAGACAGAGACTTCTTTATTTCTGCCTGCCATATAATGCGAACTAAGTAAATAGATGTTGAATGAATACAATAGCCCATACAGAATGCAAAAGTAAAATAGCAATTTTTTCCTCTCTAGTGTAATCATTTTGAACATCACAGTATTTGTGGTAGCTAAAAAACTTGATTTTTTTTTACCTGGATATAAAATGGAAATGTTCTATAAAACAACCAAAAACTAAATTCAAAATCAGAAAAAGAATAAAATATCATTTAACTTAAAAAGAATATATTTCCTTTAAATAATTCATGAATTTGAATATTTCCCATTTCTCTTTAGTGGGAATTTTCCATGTAAAATGGTATGGTCATCATCATTTCATGTAATATGCTAGAAAAAAAAGTAGATTGTTTTAGTTTTTGGTTACTTTCCTTTGATGCTCTTGATGAAATATCATTATCATATTTCAACTTAATATATTATCTTTGCTAAATTTTACCTTTATATCATGAGCATTTTCTGCTTTATGTCTTCTGAACATAAAATGCTTTCTTTCTTCAAATAAAAAAAACATTTAGATGTAGTCAAGACTCTTTTTGATGAATAAGTGCAGAAATTTCCTAAAGGAAGTAGTAGATGACACTTGGAAATTGCATGATTCTTTTCAGTTGTCTAATATAAATTCCCCTAAATCCCATATTTCTACCACCTTCTTTTAGCTTCCTATCCATTTCTCTCTATAACCTGATCCTCCCTTCAAAAAAAGAAGGAAACAAAGAAATAGAAAAAAATAGACAAAAGCAAATTATAACTTGTAAGATTTTGAACGAAATGCTTGAAGCCATAAGAAGTGAAACACCAAAGCATTTCAACACCAAGAGATCCCAGAAAATCTGCTACTCTGTCCACTCCATAAGAGAGAAAGATAAGCATGAAGAAACCATAATGATCCAATTTATTTCAGTCCCAAATATGCCTCCAAATAAGGGAGGATGAAGATAGTTTTAGATCTTGCTTTCCTATCCCTCTTCTTGCAGTAGGGTAATGGGGTGGGAATACAAGGTAGCTCTGTCGATGTCACATTGTGGCAAGAATGCTGATACAGAAGTTAAATGACTTAGGTTCAAATCTCAGTGGGGCCAATTAGATGAATGACCTTGGGCAAAGGAGTTCTTGACTTTTCTGCTTC
>JAJPUD010011464.1:8521-46323 GCA_023553655.1 Myrmecobius fasciatus | reverse complement strand
AAAAAAAATCAGAGAAAGGAAACCCAATGCAAGCAAACATCAGTAGAGAGCATGGAAATGTTATGTTGTGGTTCATATTTCATATCCCTCTCTCTGGGTGTATATGGCTTTCTTCACTGAACAATTGGAACTGGTTTGAAGCATTGCATTGTTGAAGAGAGCCACGTCCATCAGAATTGCTGATCTGAGTCTTAAAGGAAGCTAGAGCTTCTAAGAATTGGAGGTGACAAGGAAGTAACTTGCCCAATGTCACCCAGGTCCTAATCATCTGTAAAAGGTGGGATTTGAATGCAGATCTTTGACTCCAAACCTGCTCTCCACCATACCAAATTAAAAGGGGAGTGTATGAGAGGCTAAGGACTGAACTGATAGCAATTGGTTTCCCTGCTTCAAGTCTCTCCCCTCTCCGATCTATCCCTCACAGAACAACTTGAAGTGTAGGTTCTCTCCATGCTTCTCTTCCACTCGAGGGACTTCAGTGACTCCCTTTTGCCTCTAACATCAATACATGAGTCCTGTCTTTTTATCCTTTCACAGACTGGCTCCAATCAACCTTTTTTAGTCTTATTACATAGTCTTTGCCTTCACACACAAAGTACCCAAGCTTCATTGCCTCCAGTTTCCAGGCCTTTGCATGGACCGTTCCCGCCCTTGCCTGGGATGTTCTCCTTCACCTCTAGCTCTAAGAATCCCTTACAAGATTTACCTCAAGGGTCACCTTTTGCTGGAGCCCCTTTTCTGATTCCCCCAGCTGCTAATGTCTTCTACACCCATTACCTAATTATCTTATACATAATTTGGCAGCACAGTGGATAGGTCTAGAGTCACGGGCACCTGAGTTCAAATCCAGCTATGTAGAAAGTACACAGCTCAGAAAAATTGGTCATCTGTCTTCCCTCTCCATTCAAGAACTCATACATGTTGACGTCTTCCATCCCACTACACTCGATTATGACATTATTGGTTATATGATGCAGTGTGGTCTTCTCCCCGTCAGCAATTATCTGGGTCAGAACCTCACTTATCCAGTAACCCTACTAAGGTTTTCTTGGCCCCAGGAAGTTCTGCAGTCTTTGTCAAATTATCAGTTTGGATACTTTCAAGATTCCAGCCTCTTTTCCCCTAGAGATTTTTTGCTAAAGACCTCCTGCCTGTGGCACTTGTCCAAGGGGCTGTAGAATGATTTTTTTTGAAGCCCTAAAAAGGAAAGATTCCGAGAGTCAGCCTAATAGCTTTATTTTTTCTTCCTTTTCATTCTTTTGCTCACTTGTTTATTAGATTTTACAAAATGTGCCTCAGGATACATTACCATCACTCAAATAAGATCAAACAGCTCTACTGTCAAAACGAGGGGGAAAGCAAAAATCTTAAGAAGAACAGCCAAGATAGATAACTTTATGTGAGGTCAGTATCTGAAAGAGGGTCCTTCCATGATACTTTGAAGATGCATATTGGGCCCTTCGCTTTCTGGAACTAGAATCAGCCTACTATCTTTATTTTGTCTTCATGAGAGAGCTGGCTTCTCCCATTCTGGGCCTGGTTTTTCCTCAGCGTTTGAGGAAGATATTTGAAAGAGCTTCAGGGAAGCTTAGATAACTGGGCATTCAGGGGGACAATAAGAGCTAAAATGGTGTAGGCCGGATCAGACTGATGTGGTCAGCCTGAGTTCTAGTCTGAACTCTACCACTTGCTATGGGATCTCACAGAAGTTATCTTTTCTAACTTCTCAACTGTAAAATGAGGGGAGTTGAACCAGAAAACTTCAGGGCTCCCTTCCGGGGTCAACATTATGAATTTTAAGTTCCTGTCCAGCTCTAACCTTCTATCTTATGTCATGATTCTAGTATATCAGTGAAGATCAACAGACTGTTAAATGTTGATAGCTATTGAATTTCCCCAGAACCCCATCAAGCAAGCAACCTTATTGAGTGCTTACTGTTTGCCAGGTACAGTATTAAGCACTAGAGATGGAAAGAAAGGCAAATGGCAAGCTCCGCTCTCAAGGAGTTCACGTTGGCTAGAGGGATTTTCAGTAATTTCATCGTTAAATCCTTTACGTCTTTGCTCCCCGAGTACAAATACAGAGACGATCAGCCAAATTTCAACCAGAGCAGGAGTTCTTAACAAAAAATGCATACACCAGAGATTTCAGGGGATACATGAATTTAGAAAAAACTCATTTTCAAATATAATTTCATTTAAAATCCAATTTTATAATTATTTTAACGATTTTGATGATTGTATTTCAACATAATGTAGTACTTCCTTTGTCATCCTATATATTTTATTTTATACACTTACAAACATGATTCTGAGAAGGAGTCCATTAGGCTTCAATAGACACTCCCAAAGAGGTTGAGCACACACAACTAAGATTAATATCTTCTGACTTGGCCTTTGTCTGGATTGCACTAATCCAGACGACTTGGAGTTTGAACCCCAGTCTTGCCATTTATACTCCACGTGATCTTGGCTCTGTCAGTCCACCTCTCTGGGTCTCAGATTCTTCCTTTGTAAAATGAGAAGGTTAGCCTAGATGGCCCCTGAGATCTCTTCGAGCTCAAGATCGAAAATCTGGAGAAATTGCAAATAAACAGTTCGTAGCTTTGTCGAGTGCTCACGTGTGGTCCAAAACATAAGAGACTAAAGAAAGGTCATTTCATTTGCGTAAAGGTTGGACTGGCCACTGAAACATCTTTTAAGTCTCCTGTTCTGTTCCTCTGTAAAATCGGGCTGGGTGTTCCTCCCTGAGCAATAGATTATGCCCTATTATGGGCATAAGAATTGCAGGATCAGAAAGGGAGTCCAGCCTTCTGTCTATCTGATCCATTGAGAGCTGCCTACCCCCTTGCCGGTCCCCATGCTCTCACCATCTTCCAGCCCTGCAGCTGTCCTCTAGACATACTGATGTGCTTTAGTCTGCCTCTTCCTGGAGATGTCAAAATGACACACTACAAATGTTTCTCCAGTTGCATTAATGAATTGTCTTTCTCCTGTACCCTGCCAGCTCCCTTCCTGGCTGAAGGACCAGCTGGTGTCTCTCCTACATCACTGGGCACATCCTTGGCTTAATGAATCCTGCTTCTCAGATGTCTTGGTGGAGGCAAACCTGTGTGACAGGCTTTCTCCCGGGGCACTCAAAGCAAAATCAGCCAGTCCGTGGCCTTCTTATTGCTGAGAAGCTGGGCGCCTTTTTTTGTTTTGTTTTTAATTTTTGCTCTGGTAGCTATGTAAATCACATGCATCTTTATGTGAGCTTATTTTAGGGGATTGAAAAATTACCTCGGGGTTTGCATATTTTTTCCCTGAAGGCACCCACTCAAGTCCTTAGCATGATAAGACAGTGGGCTGAAAAATATCCCTATTATTCTCAGTATAGCACTGCCAATCCCAGATGCTAAAACAGAGAGTGGCAAAAGGCAGGGGGCTTTTTCCCAATGGAAAGTCCACCCATAAGGCCGAAAAGAAAGCATAGTTGTTCTCCAATACGGCCCAGTGACCCTTTCCCAAAATTCCCCGGAGATTAGTCTTCTGACACTTAAATAACTAATTTCCCTCTCACGTCCCCAGTCTTAGGTGGGTATAACCCATATCCCGGATCTTAAGGACATTATAGAATAAAGCTTCAGTACATATCATTTTCATAATTTAGATTTATAATCGGATTTTATTCTTTGCAATCACATGTAAAGATAGTTTTCAAGATTTTGAATCCCAAATTTTTCTCCCTCACTCTCTCCTCCTCTGCCCCTCCCCAAGCCAGCAAGCAATCTGATATGGGTTATACATAGTAATCATTTTAAACAACCCCATATCCTGGATCTTAAGGACATTATAGAATGAGGCTTCAGTCCACATAATTTTCCTAAGTTAGATTTGTAATTGAATTTTATTCTTTGCAATCACATGTAAAGATAATTTTCAATATTTATTTTTATAGGATTTAGAATCCCCAGTTTTTCTCCCTCACTCTCTCTCCTCCTCCCCTCCCCGAGACAGCAAGCAGTCCGATTTAGGGGATACAGAGCAATCATTTTAAACATATTTTTAGTTAGTTGTGAAAGAAGAAACAGAACAAAAGGGGAAAACTATTAAGAGTGAGGGGGAAACAAAAAACAAAGTAAAGAGAGTCCGCTTCTCTCTGCTTTCAAACTCCAAAGTTTTTTCCCTGGCTGTGGAGAGCATTTTCCATCACCTCCTTGGAGATGTTTCGGATCACCGTATTGCCCAGAAGGGCTAAGTAATCGTAGGTGAGCATCCACAGTGTTGCTCATTGTGGATGAGGTCGACAGCAGCATAGAAACCCAGTAGGATGCAGCCTGGGAAAAAAGGCATTGGATTGATTACTGAAGAGATCATCGGTCCCTGCACACAGGTTTCAGTTGGGTGGTAGTGTTGGAAGCTGAGCCCCAGGGGTTTGAGAAGTGACTGAAAGGTGAGAAAGTGGAGGCACTGAGTGTTCAAAGTTTTTTCAGTGAGTATGATTGTGATAGGAAGAAGAGATACAAGATTGTATCTTGAGGAAATAATAATGTAGATACAGGATTATATCTTGAGGAGAAAATAATGTCTAGTAAAGGATTGCAAAGAACTGGGCATGTCTAGCAGCAGGGAAAGAGTCAGTGGATACAAGGCAAAAAGAAGGAATGGTTATGAGAATAATCTATCATCAAAAAGATGAGGTGGAGATAAAGGATAAAGATCAAGTCGCTAGGGTTAGTGTTGGCAAAAAGCAGGATCATAAGATTGTAGGATTTTAGATACGAGGCTGGGGAGGCCCTAAGAGGCCATCATTTTATGGAGGAGGAAACCAAAGCCCAAGGAGAGGAAGCACATTGTCCAAGGTTACCCATATAGCTTGAGAGTTAGCAAAGACCTCAGAAGCCATCTAGTCCAAAGTCTTCCGTAGAAAAAAAAAAGGAAACTAAAGAGCAAAGGTTAAAATGATTTTGGCCCAAGATCACATGGGTTAAAGTGATTGGCCCAAGATCACATGGGTAAAAGAAGGCCAATAGGAGGCAGTAGTGAGCACACTGTAATGTCAAAAGCCCCAGGGAGGATAAGTAGAGAGGTCGACAAAAGCTTGCTGATTAAAGTGGGAAAAGGCTGTGTCTCCGAGAGGAAGTATCCAAAGAAGAACCAATTCAATGGGATGATTCCATTGCCCTGTTTGCTCCTAGTGGTCAATCCCCCTCATTCATGGAAATGTACACTCTGAGACACCCCTAATTGCTCTCAGAACCCAGAGCCATCCTCAAGATGAACAAGAGAAAGTGATGGCTGGAAAACGAGCTCATTCTCTCCACCTGCTCCCTGTCATTTGTATTTGAGTGAAGTTCATTTGAAATGAACATCAGTAGCAACCTTAAAGGGGAAAGATGCTGCAGAAAGGAGGAGGCAGGGAACAGAAAGGCAGTCTTATTTTCTTTGTCTTGGTGATGGGGGCCTGAGGTTAATCTTTTTCTCCCACTGGTTGAGCCCCCCAGCTCACCTCTGAGTTACCAGCAGAGCAGGGCCGGAAAGGCAGGGTCCAGAGCAATGACCTAGGGTCAGCTTCGGATGCTTCTGGTCAGAGCAGCAACTTTGACAACAAGAGGGGAAAAATACTGGCTGAATGTTGTAAGCAAAGGGCTAAGGCCTGGGGAGAGCCAGAGGCAAAGAGAACTGAGAGCGGTTTTGTCTAACGGCAGCAGGACAGAAGTTGAGAGGAAATTGTCAAACCAAGACCTCGAAGTGCCTCTAGGGAAGGATGCCCAGGGAAAAGGAAAGGGAAAGAGAATGGCTACATGGGAGCCCATCAAAGGAGGGGAAAGAAGATATCTTTGAACTGGAACATTCAGGCTGGAATATGCTAGGTCTGATCCCGCTAACTCTGTATAACTCTGCAACTTAGACAAGGAAGTTTTATAAATAAAATTATAAAACTTTTTTTATATAAAAAAGTTTTATAACTTCTCCTTTAACATAGCTACCCCTCTCATTTTTCCATGCTGGCTGAAGCGGACAGATGCTTCAAAAGAACAGAAATCCTTTACATTTGTCTTTGGAAAGTCATTATGTACGTGAGTTCTTTCTTCTATCTGCAAATGAGGTTCATTAGGTTTTCCTTAGGAGAATATCAAAATTATCTTGGGATCCTAGGGCACACATCATTTGGGGGAGGCACCTAAGAGTCTGTTTGCCGTGGATAACCACCAAATAACCATATCTCAAAGCTAAAAGAAGCCCCAGAAGTCATCTTGGTAGGAAAAGAAGAGGAAAGAGCATTGAATTTGAATTCAGGGAACTTAAGTTTAAATGCCAACTCTTTCATTTACTCTTTATATGAGCTGGAGTAAGTCCCTTCCCTTCTCTTTGCCTTAATTTCCTCATCTGTAAAATCAGAGGATTTGGGTTAAATGGCCTCCAAGATCCCTTCCCCCTGTAGCGCTAAGGTCTTACTGTGACCTTAGAAACAGTAACTTTCCACTCCTGGGCCTCAATTTGCTTTTTCATATGAAGAGAAGGGTGCAGTAATTATCTAAGGCCCTGTCTAGCTCTATGGTCCTACTCTAACCCATGTCTAAAAATGGTACTCCCAAACACCATACCCATGGCTTCCAGTCTTTGGTAAAAGGCCTCCAACAAGGGACTCCTCATCACTTTGTGAAGTGGCTCATTCCACTTCTGGACAACTCCCACAGTTCTTTTTCCTTTCTTTAATTCTAAATCTGCATCTCTCCAGCATGTATTCATTTTTTCCAGTTCTGTTTTCTGGAGTCAAAGCAAAACATGGCTACTACCTCCTACCCCCATGACAGCCCTTCAGATACATGACAGTGGCTATCCTGCCCCCCCCCCCCGCCCCTGAGTATTTTCTTTTCCAGGGTCAACATTCCCAGCTTTTTCAGCCAATCCTATTATGGTAGCCTACAAAGGGCTTGGCCATACCCACTTAATCAAGATTTCCTAAGTTCCTAGATGTATAGCTGAAAGTGACCTTCGAAGCCATTTAATCTAATTCCCTTGTTTTGTAGATGAGGAAAATGAGGTTCATGGATACGACTTGCCCAATAGTAGATATAAGAGAACCTTAATCTAGAGTTGTAAGAGCCCTCGAAGGGCTCAAAGGCCATTCTCATCTTCTCAGTTTTACAGATGAGAAAACCCAGTCTCACCAGAGACTTCACCTCCCTGAGCTTCAGATTTGTCCCCTGTGAAATGGGGGAGCTGTATCAGATGGCCCAACTCTGAAAGTCTGATTTTGTGAAGGCCAAATTTTGAACCCTTTGGAGTATCAATGGACGGTTGCGGCATGGGGAAAGACAGGAGGAGAGACGAGAAGATAAAGAACTCCTAAAGGTGACAGAGAACTGGGCAGAGAAGTAGGAGTGGAACCAAAATAATTTATTTTCGTGGAACCCAGGGACTGAGAATTTCAAGGAAGTGTCAAATGTAGCATCCCTCTTTCCTGGAAGCGATCATCATGTCTTCCGCTTCTTTTGTAATCCTCACAGCAGGCAGTAGATTCTAAGTCAATGGATGTTGGTTGGTTGATTGAGTGACCCAGTAATTCCCAGGCTTCCCAATGAGAAGACAGCCCTGCACCCACTCTAGTGCCCTTGCCGATTGCAGCATCACCTTCGGATCTAAGCAGGGTCGTGACTCTGCACTTGCAGACTTACCTGTCAGCCTGTTAGCGATGGGGCTAATTCTGCCCGATGCCATCCCAGCAATGGCGTTCCTTCCATCTCCCTCTGACAGATGGCAACCGGCGCTTCATGCGGAGCGCTCCTGTGAGTTGTGCCAGAGCAAAGATGCAATTGCCAAATCGGGTGTGAAGCCAAGTGGTGGGGAAGACGTAGGAAGTGCATTGGGCCTTTGTTAATATCTGCTGTCATTGGAGGCGAGCAGAAGCTTGTCGAGCTAATGAAACAAAGCAAGAGACGATCCTGGGGGAACTCTGCGAGCTTCTCGAAATGCCACCAGTGGGCCTTTGTCACAGTCTGTCGGGCACAGCTGGTGACAGCCAGATTGGAAGAGCCAGGAGCCAGTCATTTAGTAAAAAGAAGCTTCCATAGGGACCAATTCATTTTCGCCCCATTCCCAGATCTCCCATCCACTCTGGCAGGCATCTCCTTCCGTGAAAAGCCCCATCCAGATTTATCACTTCATCTTTGGAGCCGAAAGTTGGAATCAAAGTTGAAATGCGCTCGGAGGATTGGGGGTTATGGAGCTAACTCTGGAAGGGATTTTAGAGGCCATCAAAGGCAACCCACTAGTTTCAAAGAAGTAGCAACTGAACCCCAGAGAAAGAAAATCAATTTAATTACCGAGGGTTATGGCTGGATCTAGAACTGGTTGGGACCTTAGAAGCCCTCTACTATAACGTCTTCATTTTACAGAGGAGGAAGCCCCAAGAGGGGAAGGGACTTGCCCAAAGTCATGCAAAGAAAGAGGCAGAAGAAGGGAGACGGAGAGAAGGGTCGAGGGATAGGAAAGATGTAGGAAAGAAGGGAAGGAGAGAGAGGGAGGGAGGGAAATAGAGAGGAGAAGGTAGATGGAGAGAAGGAGGGAGGGAGATAGAGTAGAGAGGGATGGAGAGGGAGGGAGGGAGAAAGAGAGGAAAGAAAATGTAAAGCAAAATGGAGTGCTTTTCTTTGGTATGCTTTCATTCCTCCTTCTTCAGCCTTTCTCTTTCCAGGCAACGGTTCCTTCCTAGCAACCCATTAATTTTAGGAAGGGCTACCGGTGTACTTACAGAGACCCCCCAGTAAACGAGTGCTGGCAGTTCTGTGGAATAGAGTCCATTTCTGCCAGCACAGGAGGACAAAAGTGGCGCAAGATGACATGAGAACCATTTGAATGTGGAAGGCTTGCTTTTCACAGAATCCCAGGATTTTTGAGTTGGGAGAGGCGTTGCCAGCGATCACGTCTACCTGAGAAAGCGTCCCCATGGCAGCCCAGCCAACGGGTGGTCATCCAACTTGTACCCGAAAACCACCGAGGAAGGGGAAACCATTATCCTTCCAAGCAGCCCATTCTACTTTTGGATAGGAGTTCTCAAAGAGTTTTTCTGCTAGCAATCCTCAATTTACCTCTTTGTTCTAGCCATTGTCTTTGAGGGACAAGCAGAATAAAACTGCTACATCTTTCACACTGAACAGCCCTACTTGAAGACCGTCAT
Source organism: Myrmecobius fasciatus (assembly GCA_023553655.1). Classification (NCBI taxonomy): domain Eukaryota; kingdom Metazoa; phylum Chordata; class Mammalia; order Dasyuromorphia; family Myrmecobiidae; genus Myrmecobius; species Myrmecobius fasciatus. The sequence continues at coordinate 37,157 of JAJPUD010011464.1, read as the reverse complement.
CATGTCTGTCCACCCTAGTCTTCTCCAGTTCCTTCAACCAATCATCATAAGACATGGACTCAAGGCCCACTTCACTGTCTTGGCTGTTCTCCTCTGATCACCCACCATCCCTCTTATCAAGGTCCTTCCTAGAACATGGCCTACAGAATTGGACACAGTATCATAGGCCTGAATGATCAGTGCCTAGAACAGTAGGATCATCACTTATTCCTAGAAGCTAGGGGTCATGACAATTTGCATCAACTGTCTCGGCTGCCCTATCAATTCTCTTGCTTTGGGGCAGGTCCTCAATGACTTTCCAAGGGTATCAATCCAAACTCTTCTCATCGCTGGCCTCTCTATAGACCTTTAAGGTTTTCAAAGCACTTATTGGTTCTCACAGCAACTATGTGAGGTGGGTGTTATTATTGTCATCCCCATTTTGTAGATGGGAAAATTAAGGTTGAGAGAGATTAACTGACTGGTCTGGAGTCATACAGCTAGTGAGTGTCTGAGGCAGGATTACAACTCTGGTCTTTCAGACATCAAGGGCAATACTATCCATTTCACCATCTAGCTGCTTATTCCAAGTACCACAGGTTCTTCCCTCGGGCCCTAGAACATCGTACATAAGACTTAGTCAACCGCTGAGCTTCCTGACTCCCAATGTTTTACCCCAGACACTTAAGAATCAGATTTGGGTATGAATTTCTCTTCTTCTCTGAACCACGTCCCTTGTTATTTTGAATATCCTCACAAACCATGATACTACTTTTATGACCTTGTCATAATTAGCAATCTCCATTTCTTGCTAATGAGCTATTACCTGTGACTGTATATAATGCTTCTGACAAGATAATGGGCTGACTAATTAACCAGATTTGACCACTATCCCAAATCCATTGTCAGGTCTTTGGGTTCCCACGTGAAATGGTGCTTGGAAGTTTTATTTCCAATATAGTGTGTGTGTGTGTGTGTGTGTGTGTGTGTGTGTGTGTGTGTGTGTAAGAAAGAGACAGAGACAGAGACAGAAAGAGAGACAGAATAAGAACAAATTATTTAGCAGAGTTATCCCCTCTACATTTTGGGAGTTAGGAGTGCAGTACCCCCATGAGCTAGAAAATCTGCATAAAATGTTTAGCCCTCCATTGGTACCACAGAAGTCTGGCTTTTTTCTTTTTCTTGTATAGGGTGTTTGCAGTAAAATTTGGGTTAACTATTGCTCATAAGCTCTGTGGCCTCTTCTCCCCTTCACAGACCATCTGAGACAAAACTCCCCCAAATCCCCATTTCATTTCTTACGCCAACCTGCAATATAGAAGAACCACAATGGGGAAAGTCACGATGGCGATGGGATGATTGTATTGTTGAATACAGGGACATGAGAAGCATGGAGTTAGAACCAAAAGTGTCTCAGACCAACTCACCCAAACACTCTCATTTTACAGAGGAGGAAACTGAGACCAAGGGTTGTATAGATAATAAGTGACCTGACTTTCTCCTGGATCACAAAATCCAAAGCCTTCTAATGCATTCTCTGGACAGGACTAGATACAACCTAAACTAGTGGTGTCTAACTCATTAGAAACAGGGCCACTAGCACATTACATAAAAATCTAGTGATTTTTACCTATGGGTAGGCCACACTTTGTTTTAAACTTTAACTCTACGTACTATTGTATTTTGTATTTATTTTGTTAAAAATTTCCCAGTTACATTTTAACCTGATTGCAGCTGCATGTTTGACACCTATGACCTAAATTAGTACTACCCTACAGAGATAGGGACAGGACTTATGATTTCTTTCTTTCCTAGGAAAGGAAAGTCCCTCTACCAAATGCAGGTCAGCACTTTCTCTGCAACTTATATATTCTTTTTGTAAAATTATTTTAAAGCTTTTTATTTTCAAAATACATGCAAAGATAGTTTTCAACATTCACCCTTTGAGAAACCTTGTTACTGTTTTTTCTCCCTCCCTTCCCTTCATCCCTTCCCCTAGATGGCAAATAATCCAATATATGTTAAACATGTGCAATTCTTACATATATATATGTGTGTGTGTGTGTGTGTGTGTGTGTGTATTTCCACAATTATCATGTTACATAAGAAAAATGAGATAAAAAAGGAAAAAAAACTGAGAAAGAAAAAGAAAACTGAGAAGAAACAAAAAGAATGAAAATACTATGTTGTTATAATAACACTCAGTCCCCACAGTGCTCTCTCTGGGTGCAGATGGCTCTCTCCATCACAAGACCATTGGAACTAGCCTGAATCACCTCAATGTGGAAAAGAGCCACGTTCATCAGAGGTGATCATCATATAATCTTGTTGTGCAACTTATATATTCTTACAGAGCTCTCTAGAGCATTAAAAGGTCATTACTTGCCCAGTTACATAGCTAGTCGATGTCTTCCTGCCTTTGAACTTGGCTCTCTCTTCCTAACTTATTACAATATTAGTGTTAAATCATGATTCTTTTTTGTTAAAAGATGCCATTCAAAACAAAAAATAATCAGATTTTGATGTGGGCCTGCAGTACTACTTCAGGAGCTCCACTAACCAAGATTCTTTGGAAAATATTTAACAAAATAAATAAAAAGTCAATAAAATATAGACATTACATTTTAAAACTAAACTAAAAACTAAAAAAAATTAAAACTAAAAAAACTAAATATGGATTCATGGCCTCCATTTCTATTTGAGTTTGAAACCACTGGTTAAGAAGAATAGAAGACTTCCGGCTAATTAATGCACAATGGGGACAAAAGCAGCTCAGGATGAGGAGGCTGGGATAAATTGTGATATACACTAATGGATGGAATCTCCATGTTAGTCAGATCCCAGATCCCAGTGTAGAAGACTCGATTAGCACAGAACTTGAAAATTGGAAGCAGTCTTAGCCACCAGATGGTCCATCTCTCAGCCACAGAAGAATCCCAATATAACAAATGCGGCAAATGGCTATCTAGCCTTTTCTTGACAACTTCCACTTTGGGGGGCTGTATTGTTTGGCCTTGGAGGGATCAGAAGAGACAGTTGAGAAATTAAGTGGTCTATAGAGTCAATTAACACATATTTCTTTGTATCTTTTATGTATGTATTGTTGATAGTCTATAGCCCATTAAAATATAATCATGTTATAGTTGCCCATTATATAACTAGTTTTTAGTAGGGTAGACTCTATTTCTGTTTCTTGAGATGTTGAATTTGACTAATTTTCAGCAATGAGTGTCATATGATGGTAAGTCTAGTTAAATGTGGAGAGACTTTGAGGGTCGGCCTGTATGTTTGTTTTCTTTTAGTGGCTTATATGATCAATGAACACACACTTATTAAGCACCCATTATATGCCAAGTGTTGGGTAGACCATTAAAAAAGTCCCTTTCCGGTAGCTTTTGTTTCATGAGAGGAGATGATATTCTATAGGCAGAAAGATATCAATCAACAAGATTTATTAAATACCTACTGTGTGCCAGGCACAAGGGATACAAAGCCAAAAATGAAACAATCTGTGTCCTCAAGGAGCTTATATTCTATTGAGTGATACAACTGATATACCTATATATAAAAAAATAAATATAAGGTCATTTGAGGGGGAAAGGAAATAGTAGCTAGGGGAGATTGGGACAAATGTCATGTAGGTGTGACATTTTAGCTGACCTCTGAAGAGATTCTAAAAGTCAGAGGTGAGGAGGGACAGCCTGTACAAAAGATGGGAGATGATATAGGGGAGTTCGTGGAGGGGGAATGTGTGTGCGTGTGTAATAGCAAGAAGACCAATTTGGCTGAACCATAGAGAGCATGAAGGAGAGTAATGTGTAATAAATCCATTAAGGCGCTTAAATTACATGCTCTATTTAGCTAATCACCATTAACAAAATCATCTACTTTAAGGGAAAGGAAGACTTTTCAGGGGGTCTGGGGAAGTTGGGCTTGAGTTGTAACTAGGAATTCCAACATCTGGGCCAAATTCAGTGGAGGTAATTGGAGAGGGAGGAAGGGAGAGAAAATCTGCCATCCTGTGATTAGAGTTTACATAGAGCAGAGAACTGTGAACTGGGTGGTTTTTTTAAATAATTATTTTGATAACTATATGTCAACATAACTAGTTTTCTGTGTATTTGATTATGTATCTTAAAACTTTATTCTGAGAAGGGGTCCATTAGTTTCAATGGGCTTCCAAAGGGATTCATGACATACCACAAAAGCTTAGAACCCCTGGTGTAGACCATTGAGCAAGACCAGAAATGCTATTGGCTCTGAAGTCAAAGGAGGTGGGTTCAAATCCTACTTCTGACACTATGTGTGCAATCAGGAGTAAATCGTTTCACCATTTGGATCTCAGTTTCCTCAACGGGAAAAGGGGATTGTACTAGATCTTCTCTAGTGTCCATATAGCTGTTTGTGTGACTTCAGCATCTTTGCCCTCCCTTTACTGGGCTTCAGTTTTCTCCTCTCTAAAGATGACTAAATGGCCCCAGAGTGTCCTAGGAGTCTCCTGGTGTGGAAGCGGTGGCCATCAGTATTATGCTACCTGCAGCCCTCTGCTTCTCTTCCACAGATCCTTCCTATTCCCAAGGGATGGGTGCTCACACATACCTTGGAGATGGATTTCAAGGCTCAGCACACTTGTATTGATGTCCACAATGTCTGGCAAGCACTCCAAAGGCTTGCAGAAATATATGATTGCAGAAATATGATTGCAGAAATCATACCAAAGTGGTTGTGATTATTTTGAGGGAAGCCCCTAAGGAATTCTGGAGATGGCCAAAATCATCTCTGTGCGATGATTTTGTTTTTATCCTAGAAAGGTCAGCGAGAAGCCTCCAATGAGACAAAAATGGGGTTCCACCCTTTGAAACGGAAGAGTGTGTCATGTGAAATTTCCAAGTTCTAGCCCATCAAGTCTTTCTGTCCTTCGATTCTCCCAAATTCAGTCTGATCACACCCGTTGCATAAAATCAAGTGCACTGCTAAGCGTGGAGTGAGGGTTAATAGAATGTGGCTCTTGAAAGAAACAAATGCATGACCACCCTCACACCTGCCTGTTCTCTGGAACTGATGACAGACATTAAGCAGGCCCCTCTGTTCAGTTCACTGCCTCCAGTTGCCTCAGTGCTCAACAGAGAGCAAAGGACTGTCAATGTTCACCACGTGCTCAGACCGGAAGGTACCAATGACTCATTTCATTGGGATTTACTCGGCCGCCATTGCCGTCAAGGCCCTCCAAATCATGCCATTTGAAAAAGGGTTATCATTAAAATCTTCCACTTGATTCATTTCAGGTCTTCTTTGCTTATGAATTGGGTCCCGGATGTACTGAGTTTAACGATAGTCCGGCGCTCAGAACTTGTTAAATATCCTCCAAGGACTCTGCCCACATCATAAACAGGCAAAGTCAATCATGTGTATTTTCATTGGCTCCAGTTTTTTGTTACTGCATTTTAAAAAATAACAATGCTCAGGGCACCTGGGACTGCCTGGGATCTCCATAGATACCAGTTGAACTCAGCAGCCCACTGTGTTTTGGAAGTACGCAGGCAAACACAAAGCAGATGTTAGGGTGCAACTCAAACTGCAAGACTGCTTCCTAGCAAGCGCCAGGATGAGCTTCATTCCTTTTGGTTCTGAATACGGTAAATAGCATTGACTGGTTCGTTTCAAGCTCAACGGCTATTTAGGTCAGCTGGTCTCACCTAATTCCCAACTACACCCCAGTCTCTATTTTAGTGTTTCTTGGAATAAGAAATTCACTCTTCTCATGAGCCAGCCCATTCTCTTCTTGGGCATCTGAAATGATTTGTAAACTCAGCAACAGGAAACTTGCTTGCCTGTACCTCCCACCCACTGCTTTTCCAATTCTGCCTTCAGAAGGCTCAACAGAATAAATCTAATCTCCCTTCCACATGATAACAAGCCGTGCTCCTCCTGAGCCTTTTATCCTCAAACATCTCTGGAGCTCAGAGGTCAACTATTCCGACATCTTCATTTTATACAAAGAGGAAACTGAGTCCCAAGGAGATTATGTAAGAGACTCAAGGTCATATAAATGTGAAGTATAAGGGGTAGGATTCAAACCATCAATGCTCTTTCCACTGCACTGTGATCTCTCTTAGATGGACAATTCTCAGTTTTTAAAGCTATCCCTCAGATGAAATGGCTTTCAGACTCCACTCAAATTAGCATTGATCCCAGATACTCTCTGGCTTGTCAACATCCTCCAGATTACGGGACCCCTGGTAGTGACCAAAGCATAGGGAAGTGAGCAATATTCTCATTCAGAAAATGACCTCTCCTAATGAAGCCCAAGTTACAGTGACCTTTCTTGGCTGTCTCATCAGATAGTTACAGAATCACAATAGCAAGGGACCTCAATGGACATCTAGGGCTACTCAAACCTCAGTTGTTAAGGACTTAACTATATGCCAAGTTTTTGTGTTTAGTGCTGATAAAGAAGAAGGGCAGAAATAGTCCTGGCTCTCAAGAGGCTCACATCTGAAAGGAAATAAAAGAGGAAAAAAATAAGCTATATACGAGTTAGGTGAAAGATATCAGCAACTAAAAGAGTGAGAAGATGATGTTTGAGCTGATTTTAGAATAGGGACTCTTAACTTGGGGCCCAGAGATCCCCAAGGGTTCAATGTATAGATTTCAGAAGGTCTATGAACTTTGAAGGGGAAGAATTCCATCTTGATTTTCACTAACTTCTAACTGAAATACAGCATTTCTTTCAATTGTGTCTTTTTCAATCATTCGGAGAGAGGATACATAGACTTTACCAGCCTGCCAAAGAGATCCATTACCAAGAAAAAGTTAACCACTGGGGTTTAGAAGGAATCCAGGGAGAGTCAGAGGTGGAGGTGAGCAGACACACCATACCAGACATGGGAATAATCAAGTCCAAGGAACAGAGGTGGGAAATGGCATGTTATCTGTGAGGAACAGTAAGTACGCTAATATAGCTAGCATGTAGGGGATTTGAGTATAAGAAGGCTAGAAAGGAGCAAAGTTTTATATCCCAAACAGAGGAGTTTTGATCCTAGAGGCAGTGTTGTTTATTGAGGGTGAGGTAACATGGTCCAATCTGTGTTTTAAGAAAATTACTTTGGACGTTGTGTGAAGAACGGATTAGAAGTCAGAGACCCAAGGTAGGGGAACCAATTAGAAAACTATAGCAATGGACCATGGGAGAGGAGATAAGGGCCTTCTGAACCAAGGTGCTGGCTATGGGAATATAGAGAAGCCAATGTGTAAGAGCAATGTTGTAAAGGTAGAAACAGCAAAACTTGTTATAGGATTAGATATGTAAGGTGAATGAGAGGGAAAAATTGAAAATGGTCCCAAGGTTGTGAACCTGACTGACTAAGAGGATGGTAGTACTTTTAATAGTTACTGTTACAGGAAAGAGACGCAGGATTGCAGAAGAATGGAAGATCATGAAGTGGAGTTCTTTGGACATGGTGAGCTTGAGATGCTTACAGGATATCCAATTCAAAATGCAGCTGGTGATGTGGATCTGGAGTCAGGAAAAAAGATTAGAGCTTGAGACACAAGTTTGTGTATACATATGATGAATGCAGATGAATTATCTACATAGACATGCGAATTGAACCAGTGGGAGCTGATTGAGATAGCATAAAGTAGAGAGAAAAAAAGGCCAGGATAGACCCTTAGGCAATACCCATTCTTAGTGCTCATAGACAGAAGAACAAGGAGAGAGAAATATCACTTACTACCAAGTAAAGAGACACTATCTTGGAAAAGAGAGAGAGAAGCACTATCTAAAACAACAGAGAAGTCAAGAAAGATGAGGACTGAGAAAAAAAATCATAGGGAACTTTGGAGAAAAAAGTTTTGACTGCAGATAGTTTAGGAGAAGAGTGCGAGAAGAAGTGGAAGCATTAAATACTGAATGCTTTTCCTAAAATTTTAGCTGGGAAGGAAAGGAAAGCTATGTGACAAAAGCTAGTAGGGATAGTAGATCAATTAAAAGTATTTTTAAAAATATATTCATTTTGAACTTAAAGATAAAAAAATCCATGTACATAACACAATACAAAAAAAGGATTCATGAGACTCCATTTTACAGGCTTTTTAAAAAAAAGAACTATGTAATAAATACTACATACTGTTTTTTAAAAAAAACTACCTTACTGTTCTATGTTTTTGTGCTTCCTTCTGTTGTACACTTTTTAATTTGATTTTTTTCCTACCTCCCCACATTCATTAAAGAAGGCCACAATTTGACATATATATATGTGTATAAATACATACATGTAAAAGCATATTATATGTACTTGTCTTCATCAGTTCTTTCTATGGAGGTGAATGGTCTTCCTTCATAGATCCATTGTAGTTGATTTGAGTATTTATCAAATTTATCATGAACTAATATGAAATTGGAGCATTTTGAATGGTGGCAAGGTAAAGGGGATGTCTATCTCTGTGTAGCAGAGGTGGAGGAGAAGAGCAGGTCAGGGAAACAGTAGACTGGGGAATTAAAAGATTAATCTGATGAAGCATCACTATATATGTTGAAGTCCTCACATTCACATGTTCTTTGAACAATATTGCTGTTACTATAGACAACATCCTCTTGATGCTGCTTGTATAATCTTCATTATTTCATTCAGGTCTTTTCATATTTTTCTAAAATCAACCATCTCCTTATTTCTCCTAGCACAATAGTAATCCATCACAATCATATACCACAACTTGTTTAGCCATTCTCCAATTGACGGCCTCAATTTCCAGTTCTTGGGTGCCACAGAGAGAGTTGCTATAAATATTGTAGAACTTATAGCTTCTTTTCCTTTTTTCCCTGATCACCTTGGGAAGCATCTAATTGCTGGATCAAACTCTTTGGGAAAAGTAAGAGTTGTTTTTTAAGGAGGGAGGAGACACGAATGTTTTAGGCAACAGGGAAGGATCCAGTAGATAGAGATTAAAGATTAGTGAGAGTAGGGATGGTATTGGGGGTGATCTTCTGGAGAATATGAAATGGTACAGGATTCCATACACATGTAGAGGAGTTGGCCCTGGCAAGATTAAGGGCCACTTCAGAGACTAAAGTGAAGAAGGGATGGGAAGGGAAATGAAGGGGCTCTTAAGGAATGGCTTCAATGGTTTTTTGGTGAAATATGAGGCAAGATCCTCAAATGAGAGGGTAGGGGAGGTTATACTATATGAGCCTTCAGGAGAGAAGATAAGATTTGAAACAGCTGTTGTGGTGAATGGACCAGGGAATCCATGATGGAGGAGTAGAAATATGACCTTGCTAGAGGTACCTAGGATTAAATAACATACATTTGTATGGACCCAATCAGTACAGTTTCATGAATTACTCCAGCTCCACTGGTTGTGTGATTGGGAGCAGAGGAAAGAGATGATGGGATAAATCCATACCTAAAGTTGGGTAAATCACGATGGGTTATAGGGCAAGGGAGCAAGGGTTTTAAGAGTAAAGGATAATATACAGAGGTGACTCACCGAGGGGTTGGGATAAGGAAGAAAGGAGAGTATAGTTAGTACAAGGATGATGACTTGATAAAGTAATTAATAAGGAATAGGGAAAAGATAGAATGATAAGATTATGATCAAATAAAGTGATATTGAAGTTCAGGAATATAAAATTGGAGCATTTTGAATAGTGGCAAGGTCAATGGTATTCCTGTCTCTGTAGCAGAGATGGGGGAGAGGAACAGGTCATGGAAACTTAGTAGATTAAGGAACTAGTTAGGGTACCTGATGGAGCATGATGAGGGAGGTGACATGTGTGACTCACCCATCATTACACAACTAGTAAGTATCAAAACTGGATTTGAACACAGGTTTTCATGACTCTAAATCCAGGACTCTCTCCACTAAGCAACACTGTCTCTGTTCTGCACTGTTCATTTTGTGTGTATTCATTGCTTTTGTTTTTTGTTTTTTGTTTTGCTAAGGCAATTGGGGTTAAATGACTTGCCCAGGGTCACCCAGTTAGGAAGTATCTGAGGTCAGATTTGAACTCAGGTCCTCCTGACTTCAGGGCTGGTGCTCTAACCACTGAGACACCTAGCTGCCCCTGTGTGTATTCATTGTGAGTGGACTATATGTGTGTGCTTGAACCCACTTCCCAGAATGCTATTGACTAATGGATCAAGTGAGATGGCTGCAGTGTTCATTGAAGTCAGGCAAGTTAAAAACTAGGGCCTAAGCTGATGAAATCAGTTATCAGAATTACCAGAAAAATTCACTTGCTTGGTTCAGCCCCATGGTCCCTAAAGAATTCCACTGGGGAGGAGGGAGAGCCCTCGGAGTGAGTGAGCAAGCATGTGAGTGTGAGTGAGCGTGTGAGTGTGCATGTGGTCTTCCAAGGTGCTGATTGTGTCTACTGTTTCTTGGTCAACTTCTGGCCTGTCTTGGGGAGGGGGTGCTATTTAGAATCTCCTTGCCACCTTTTTAAAAGTGAAAAAGACAGCTCGTTCACTCTCAGTGGACAAAGAAATTAGTCTACAGAAAAGGAGAAATCAGATCCTGCCAGTTCCTAACTCTAAAGGCCAGACTTTTCCAACACCCTTGGCTGCTGATCACTGTATCTGGGCATCCAATCCCTTTCTGCCCAGGGATGGAGTCAGATAAACTTCCCCGGGGCCCTGGAAAGGCCACCAAGGGAGCAACCAATGGCTTCCCTGCCAGGGCTCCTTGGCACCTGTGTTCCTGAATAGGCAGAATGATGGGACGCGTCTTCTCCTTGCTGACTTCCTTCAGCCTGCAGCAGCACTCTTCCCAGTGGCCATGTCACAACAAGGAAACAGCAGCAGGGGCTGGCAGCCTTCCAGAGGAAGTGGAAAACTCCACTGGCATTGCCTGTCCCTCCCCCTCATCCCTGCCCCCTCCAAGCATTTTCTCACCAGGCTCCCTTCCTTTCCCCCCTGTGAAGTAGAACAATGCCTTTCAGTGAGTTCTGGCTCCATGGAGCCCAGGCAACCCAAATTGACAGCTGGGAAGGTCCCCCTCCCTTGCTTCAGGATGTCACAGCCTATCAGGAGACATTTGAAACAGCTTTCTGTATGTATGCGGGCTATAGTTATCAACAGCTTGCAATAGGATCCATCTACCTGAAAGGCCAAGCAATTGAATCCAGCTGTTCTCGGAGATGCACTAAATTAGGGTAGAGATTGTTGATACTAATGGAGAGGATTAAGACTAGGGATGGGCCCTGAACCTCAGATTTCATGGATACAGCAAAGTGCTGAGCCAGGGAACTCCATTTGCCAAAACTGAGTCTTCAAGATTTTCCTGGACCACTGAGAAAATAAATGACTTGTCCAGAATCACACAGCCAGTCTGCAGCAGAGGTGAGACCCGAACACAAATCTTCCTGGATTTAAAAGTCCATCATGACATAGGGGTGGGGAGCAGAGGAATTCAAATTCTAGCTTACCCATTTTCTACTTGGGTGACCCTGGCCAAGTCATTGCTCTCCAGGTCTCTTTCATTATTGGTAAAATGAGAGGATTGGGCTAGGTGATGTCTGAAGTCCCCTGCTAACTGGAAATCTGGGATCCCATCATTATATGTGGGACTATGGGCAAATCACTGCAACTATTTGACTCAGTTTCCTCATGTGTAAAATGTGGGAGGCTCCTTGCACTCTCCATCTAAGATCATATATTTGATGGTGGGCTGATTATTTCATGTCTCTGAACATCAATTTACTCTTCTGAAAAATGAAATGATTGGCTAGATGATGGTACCTGAGCTAATTTTTTTTTCCTGAGGCAATTGGGGTTAAATGGCTTACCCAGGGTCACACAGCTAGGAAGTGCTAAGTGAGACCAGATTTGAACTCGGCTCCTCCTGACTTCAGGACTGGTGCTCTATCCACTGCACCATCTAGCTGCCCCCCTGAACTAAATCTTAAAAGAAGCAGTTATGTGGAGCAATGAGTCAGGAAGACCTGAATTTAAATCTTCTAAAGGACAATTACTTTGTTGTGTGTCCCCCAGTCAAGCCACTTAACCTCTCTCTGCCTCAGTTTCCTCATCTACAAAAAATAGATAATAAGCTTCCAGGCTTGCTCTAGGATCAAATGAAATAATATTTTAAAGCACCTTGCAAATCTTTAAGTCTCTTATAAATGCTATGATTATGAAATGGAGGATTTTGGGAGGTGGAGAACATTCTAGGTATGGGGGATAAGCCAGTGCAAAGACAGGGAGACGGGAAATGAGCTCTCTATTTGAGTCATGAATAAACCATGCAATTTTGGGGGAAGAGCAGAGCGTAAAATTGGTACCCAGAAATGGGTCAGGTGGTGACATAATAAGCGTTAGATGCCCGAGGATTTCACATTTTATATTACAGCCTGCGCATTTAGATGGCACTTTAAGATTTTACAAAAAAAAAAATGCTCTAATTTTATCCTCATAACCACCTTGGGAGATAGGTTCTATTATGATCCTCATTTAAATCTGAGGAAATTCAGTGAAACAATGGTTAAATGACTTGCCCAGGGTCCCACAGCTACTAAGTGTCCAAGGCTAAATTTGAAATCAGACCTTCCTCACCCTGAGCTCTATCCATCGGACCACCCTTAGCATAGGGAGCCATAGACATTTACTGAGGAAAGGAAAGGTAAAAATGATCACACCTGTGTCTTAGAACAGGGCTTCTTAAATTTCCATTCACCACTCCTTTTTGCCTGAGAAACTTTTACGTGACTCTGGGTATGAAAGTATATAAAAAATTATGCAAATCAAACATTTACTGATAAGAAATCATTATTTCAGTATATCTCCTGAGTTTAATTGGGTGAAAAAAATACTTTTTTCCCATAATTCCTTATTTAAGATGGACGATGATGATTGCTCTTTGCTTTCTAATTTGCTTTCAGGACGTTTGATAAACTGAAATCTGACCTCCTGTTAGCATATTATTTGAGTTTGGCTAATTGCCTACTAATTGTTTATTTCTGCTTTATGGATCTTTAGCTAATATAATCTCAGGAGCAATTTCCTAACTCGTCTGTGTGAATTGTAAACGGAAGGGAGGGTCGGGCCTGACGGCTTTACTCCTTGTTCTTTGTTTGTGGCTCTCTTTTTTTCCCCTCAATTTGACAGCCCGTCAGACAAGAGCCAGTCTGGTGGATAGGTGGACCAGGCGACCACCTACGTGCTGTGTTTTCCGGGGTACTGGGACCACCCTGCTGCTCTCTCCACTCCCTAGCTCCTCCCCAAATTCTTTTCCATGAATTGGATAATACCTGAAATTCTATCAGCAGATATCTGTCCCCTTAGCTTAAAGCTTTAGCCTCTGCTAAAATGTTAACCACCTGCACCTGCCTTCTTCTCCCTCTCCAGGGGTCCCTGTTCCCTGACAGGAGTGGAGGTGGGGGGTCGGGATCAGAACCTGACAGACTGCATAGCCCTTCAGGAAGATATGATTCATCTGGGCTATTTCAGCTCTGGCTCTGCCTAAGGGTGGGGCCCTGTATAAACAAGCAAAAGTCAGGGGTCAGGGATACAGGGCTTCTGACTGAAAGGACCAGGTGATGAGTGTGTCTTTGGGAGAAGTCAAACTGAGTTAGTCAGGCTTGCCAGTCATGGGGCTGAACGGGCCGGAGTCTTAGAGTTAAAGAATTGGCAGATGGGCTGAGCTGAAGGAGCCTCCCAGCTGCTCTTGATGGTGGAAAATGATTGCTCCTGTTCTTCAGTGGCAAAAAGGATCAGGCCATTTCTCTTGATTCAGATATTTGTGCTGGAAGAAAGGGAGGTTAAAGCATCCTTGAGGTGGTGAGCAGCAAAATTGTGATGAAAAGACTTTAAGAGCGGAAGTTTAGGGGACGGGTAGAGAAAGGGAATGAATTGTCAACATCTGAGTTCAAATCCTACTGCACATGAATCCTAACTGTAGCCATGGGCAAGTCACTTAACTTCTGTTTGACATAGTCCATTGAAGATTATCTAATTGTTGTGCCTCAGTTTCCTCATCTATGAAATGGGGAGAATAAAAGTAGCTGCCTCCCAGGCTGGATGTGAAGATCAAATGAGATAACATGGTAAGTATGCTTTACAAATTGTAAAGCAATATAAATTAAATATATTTTATAATATAATATAGATATTTATATTTATATTATAATATAAACATATAGTATAAATATATAGAGAATATATAAATATATAATATAAATATATTATAAATATTATAATATAAAATAAAATATAAAAAATATAAAGCCAGCCACTATTAGTATTGAGAACATGTGTATCAATGAGGATACATTTATTAAGCCCTACTATGTTTCAGACAGAGGCAGCTAGGTGGCGCTACAGTGGATAAAATGCTGGGCCTGGAGTCAGGAAGACTGAATTCAAATCTGACTTTAGACTAGCTATGTGACCCCAAGCAAGTTGCTTAACCTCTGTTTGCCATAATCCACTAGAAAAGGAAATGGCAAACCACTCCAGTGTGTTTGCCAAGAAAACCCATGGACAGGAGGGTCCACAGGGTCACAAAGAGTCATATATGACTGAATCACAATGTTCAAGGCAAAAGACAGGTCCTATCCTCAAAGAGCTCACAATCTAGTGGGGGAGACAGCTATGAACAGAAGGAAGACCCTGGAATTCAGAGGGGTTGAGGAAGGCTTCCTGTACAAGATGGCCTTATAGCTGGGGTTTAAAAGGAAACCAGGGAGGTCAGTTCCAGGCATGGAGGACAACCAAAGAAAATGTCTGGAACCAAGAGGTGGAATATCTTTTTTATGTAACAGCCAGGAGGATCAACATCACTGGACTGAAGAATATGTATTAAGGGATAAGATGTAAGAAGACTGAAAAGGTAGGAGGGGCCTAGATTAGAAGGGCTTTGAATGCCATGTAGAGGATTTTGCATTTGGAGGCAATAATGGGTTTATTGAGTAGGGAGATGACCTGGTAGGATGTGAACTTTAGGAAAATCATTTTAATGGATGATTGGAGTGCAATTGTTCAGTTGTAAACAACTCTTTCTAACTCCATTTTGGGTTTTCTTAGTAAACATACCAGATTGATTTGTCATATCCTTCTCTGGATCATTTTACAGATGAGGAAACTGAGACAAACATGGTTAAATACTTCCCCAGGATCACACAGCTAATGAGTATCTGAGACTGGGTTTGAACTCAAGAAAATGAGTCTCCATGACTCCAGGTTGGCTTTCTGTCCACGGCAGCACCATCTAGCTGCCCTGAGGCAGATAAACTTCTACTGTCCCCTGGCTATAGGCCAGGTATAAAATGATGAGAGCCTGTAGTACAGTGGTGATAGTATTAGAAGGCTCTTCAAGAGATGTTGCAAAGGTTAAATTGACAAGATATGGCAACATAGTAGATGTGGGGGAAAGGAAGTGAGGAGTCAAGAATGATGCTTCAGCTGTATTCCTGGGGAACTGGGAGGACGGCATGACCCTCAAAAGTAACAGGAAGTCTGGAGGTGGTGAAAGTTTAGGGGAAAAATAATGAGTTCTATTTTGAACATGTTGATGTCTACTGGACATCTAGTATGAAGTGTCTGAAAGGCAGCTAGAGATCAAGATTGGAGATGAGTAGAGAGGTTGGAGCAGGATAAGTAGATCTGAGAATCATCAGCATAGAGGTAGTAATTAAATATATAGGAGGTGATGAGATCAGTAAGTGAAGTAGCATAGAGGAAGAAGGGAAGGAAGATTGTGGTCTGAAAAAGAGGGGGGAAGGGAGAGAGAGACAGGGAGATAGAAAAGGAGGAAAAGAGGGGAGAGAGACAGAGAGAGACAGACAGAGAGAGAAGGAAGGGAGAGAGAGAGAGGAAGGGAGGGAGAAGAAAAGGGAGAGAGGGAAGGAGGGAGGGGGAGGGAGAGGGACTGGTATGATCTGTAAGGAAAAATGTTTCCCACTCTGAAAGAATAAGTCCATGTGTTTGGCAGGAACAAAGTGTATTCATCTCCTGGATGTCCTGAAAGATTAGTAAGGAAGTGTATTCGAATGGGTAAGGGGGCAAACCTCTGGATCCATGGCCAATTTGAGGGGGCTTAGAGTGGAACACTGAGCTTGAAGCTGCAGAAATACAACAGTGAGTGTGAATCAGGGTGGCTTTGGAGGTAGATGAGTTCTGCCTGTGCAGCTGCTAGAGAGGTTGAGAGCTCTGGGTCTGGTATTAATCCCCCCAGTGGCAGCCTTGAGCATGATGAACCCTGGGCAGGTATGAGGTATAAAATATGACTCTGTGCTATAGAGGAAAACAAAAGTGTAAGCATAGAGAGCAACTGTCAGGATCAGGATCTAGCTATGATGTTGTGTGTCTGGACAAGGTGAGGTGGATGCATAATATTACATAAATGCATTCAGATCAAAGCCAGGGAAACAGTAATATACAGGAGTTGGGAGTGAAGGGGCCACCTTGGTACTGACCTTCAGCTTAGAAACATGCTGGCTCATTGGGCAAGCTTGCTAGATACCCTGGAATCAAGCATCTTGGCTAATGGATTTAGAGTTTAAAGATCTGGGAATGAATCCTAACTTTGCCACCTAAAATATGCCTTGGCTAAATCACTCCATCTCCCTGAGCCTCAGTTTCCTCATATGTAAAGGGGATGAGGTTAGATGGCCTCTGAGGTCTTTTCCAGCTCTAGATCTATGTGGGACCTGGACAAGTCCCTTCCCCCTCTCTGGGTCTGGAATCTTTCCTGCTTATATCAGGGCAGAAATGCATGGTGATGAAAACCGCTTCCAGCCAATCCCTGCATCCTGTTCCCAGGAGGGAAAGCTTAGTGGAAATGCGCTGCCCATTCCTTGGGAGTAGCTGCCCAGGGAAATTCAAAATAAAATCTGAACTCAGACCTTTTTCTGCAAAGCCTTCTCATCTGGTCCAGCCCTTTATGAAATTTCTCTGTATGATGCAGGGCTGGAGCCTCTGTGGGTGCTGTTGTTCGGTCCTGGGACGTAGTCCTGTTCTACCTCCCAAAAGTTGTTCCTTCCTTCAAGGCCAAGTTCTGATGCCTTTAATGATATCATCCCCAAAATGCACTAACCAGAAGTGCCCACTTCCTCCTTAAATATTAGTTCTCTTGGAACTCTTACCCATTCTCTATCCCCCCTACCACCAACTCTCCCTCCACAGCCATGAAGCTATTAGAGGGCAAAGAGTGTGTGGGTTTTATTGTTGGGTTTTTTTTTTTCATTTTTGCACCCCCAGTAATGAGCACAACACAGTGATACATAGTTAGTACTCCATAGTCACTCATTTGAAGAAATGAATAAAGAATAGGCTTTGGGAGGAAAAGTTCAAGTCTGTGAGTTGATTCTTATTATCTGCCTTCACATCTGTGAAGGTTTCTGTGTTTGAAGAGGAGGAAGAGGAGAATTGGGAAAGGGTGGAGAAGGGAATGTGCTGCAGTAGCTCTCCATGGTACTAACTCCAGGTGATTAAGAATACAAATCTCATCAATCTTTGCTGATGTAATTCTTGGCACTGTCATGCTGGTTCCTTTCAAGTCAGCAAACATATTAAGTGCCTACAATGGGTAAAGGAAATCTAGGCTCTAGGAATATAAAAAAGAAGCAAATGAATTCTCTGACGTCTGGAAGTTTACATTCTACTACGGCCTTTGACGGATACAAAGATAAGTGTGGAGGACAAAAAAAAAAAGATAGACAAAATGATCTAGGAATATTTTAGGGAGGGGAACATAACATTTTCAATTTGGCAGAGACAGAATGGGGAACAAGGGTATAATCATGGAAGATCACATGGAATAGGGGGTATCTCATCCACCATAATTCAGCCCTAGATCATTCCCACTATCAGCTTCCTCTGCTCCTAGTCACCGACTACTTTAATGTAGCTGGAAGTGACATACAATTTGCTGACTAGGTTCATTACAAATTCATATTATCCAACCTTAACAGTGCCTTCACTGGAAACAATCTTTATTCTTCTCTAATTTGATCTCCTTTCTCAATCCACGAAGCTATTCCAAACTTTACCTTTTCACTTCAAACTTCCCCCATCTCTCCTCCCCAACCCTTTTAGCTGAAGATCTTCCCTGTTACTTCACTGAGAAAGCAGAGACAATAAACTCCTTCTTCTCTTCATCTCAATGTATCCTCCTCCCTTCTCTCCTCCTTCCCAGGACCAACCCCTCTATATGTGCCTTTGAACTCATCTCCTCTCACTCTGCTCTTCAGCTTTTCCCTATCTCCTGAATCCTTCATTCAGGATTCATTCATTCATTCATATTTTTAAATATGCCCAAGTTTTCTCCATCTTTAAAGACTATTCACTAAACCCTACCATTGCTTCAAGTTGTCATCTTCTGTCAATTCTTTCTTTCATAGTCTAACTCTCTCAAAATGTTACCTACACTGTCTTCAACCCCTCTCTTCTTGTTCATTCATTAACTCTTCACCATTTGGATTCTAAACTTACCACTGGATTGGAACACTTCTTTCCAAAGTTACCAATGCTAACTCAATTGCCACAACCAATCATCTTTGATCTGTCTTCTTTCTTCTTGACCTTTCTCTATTTGACACTGTTGATAACTCTCTGTTCCTGGATCCTCTCACTTCTCAGCATTCACATGAGCGTATTCCCTCCTTGTTCTCCTACCTGTTCTTCCTCTGTCTCTCTTTCTAGATCATCATCTATATCATGCCTCCTAATTGTAGGTACTCCCCACCTTCTCTCTCAATAACCTTATCAGATTCCATGAATTTAGTTATCTCTATTCTCTTGACTTTCAGATCTATATATGCAGACCAAATATATTCCATGATTTTCACGTAGAGTCTCTACTAATTGCCTAAATGTTCCAAAATAGAAGTCATTCCCTTTTCCCCACCAAAGCCAATCCTCTTCCAGACTTCTCTAAGTTCTTTCAAAGACACCAGCATTCTTCCAGTCTCCCAAGTTTATCCTCAATTCTTTTCTGTTCACCGGCTCACAAATCCAACCAAGCTTTGTCATTTCTTATATCTAACCCCTTCTCTTTATTCACATAACCACCACTTTAGTTCATGCTCTCACCTATACTACTGCAATTGTCTCTTAATGGTCTCCACACATCAAGTCTCCCCCAAGTATCACTCATACAACTGACAACATGATTTTCCTTTAGTCCCATTCAGACTGTGTTTTTCCATGTTCAGTAAACTCCAGTGGCTCCTTATTTCCTTTCAGATAAACTATGAACTTCTTGGTTTGACTTTTTAAAAGCCCTTCACAACTTCAACCCATCCTACTTTCCAGCCTGATTGTGTGTTATTCCCCTTTCCACAGTCTAGGTTCTAAACAAACAGATTTTCTTTTCTTCTCATATGGTGCTCCATTTCCCATCACCACCTTTGTGCTGGCTATTTTACATCCCTTTTCAACTCCACCACATAGAATCCCTTTATTCTTCAAGTCTCAGCTTAAGCACCACTGATTCCATAAATAAGCACCATCTCTAACTATCTTGTATTTATTCCGAATTCACTTTTCTGTGTACTTGCTCTCTCGGATGGTATAATGTAAGCTCCTGGAGAATAGGAATTTTTTATCTTAAGTACTAGCACTTAGCATAGACCATGGCAAAAAGGAAGTACTTAATAAATCCTGGTTGGTTGATCCATGAAAGAATTATAACTGGGAGAGTTGAGAGGGCCTTGGAGAGATGGACAATTCTTTTATTATTTTAATGATTTGGGGATACCCATAGATTGTAATTCACAGTCTCCTACCAAAGGAGGCTACCTCTAAATTCAAGTTCATTTCTATTTCAAAGGATCTCATATTTTAGCAGTTATTCTAGTGGCATGGAATAAGCATGATGTTAATCAATGGGGAAAAGTTTTAAAATGAAACCCAGACTCAAAACTAGCTCTTCAAGTAGAAATAATTATAATAGTTGGAATCAATTGAATAGTAATTAGCTTCTATCACACTGCAAAAAGAAAGGCTCCAATTTCAGGATCTTGATTTTCTTGCTCAGTATCTGGTAGATTTTGTTCCCAAAGAGCAGTTTTTTATTCATGTATCCTCTGATTTGACCCAGAGGACATTTTTTTCAGGTCTTTGCCCTAAGTCATCCAGGAACTATGCTTAGTAAATATGTAACCAAGAATGCAATTACATTAATGATCAAATCGGTATTTTGCTCCTGAATAGAAATGAGAAAACTAAGAGCTTAATAATCTAGCCAAAGTGGGTTACTAAATAGAAATAGAAGGCCCATTTTATGAGGTTCAGTTGTTCTTTTCATGTGGCATTTGGGGCTAGTGCAAACTTTTCTTTCTATCCAGTTTGGTAATGACTCAGGGAAAAATCAGGAGGCTGTGATAGAAAATCTGGGAAACTATCATCAAGGGTCCCAAGTTGAAGTATGAACTTTACCACTTATTGGCTCTGCAGCTTTGAGCAAGTCATTTCCCTCTTCGGACCTCAGTTATATGTTAAACAAAAGAGTTGGACTGGTTGCTTTCTGAGGTTTTTTAGAATTGTTTAAAAAAATTACATTCTTAAAAAAAACTAGTAATTTTTAAAAATTAATACGTAGATTGCAAAGCTAGGTTTCTCATAAAGTACCAGGTTTTGCACTGGGTTTGTTTCACCTTACTCCTTCCTTCTTTACCTTTGTTTATTTAACATTATTGTGCACACTGGACACAGGCTACCATATTCATCTAAGATGCAATAAAATACAGGTTCGTGGTAATGCACAACTCCTGCAAAATGTAGTGTAATTAAAATATCAGCATTTATTTGATACTGAAAATGCCATTGTTAACAAGGAACTTTCAGCACCTAGTTGTAGGGAAGTGAAAAGTTAGGTTTTAAAAAGGCCATCTTTTTTGTTGATGAGATGATGGGCACAGGGGAAAGGAGTATGAATTATCTTCCCAGTGACCCAAGCTTCCAACCTAGTCGTCATTATCAATTCATTCTCCCTCTGTGCAGTCTATTATGTCCTGTCGTTTCTACCTTCACAAAACTATATATGTATAAAAATATATACATATATATGTATAATATAGAAATATACACATATGCTTCTTATGTATCAATTATCATTTCTATCCTGATGGTGCCCAGATCTACTTATCCAGCCCCCCAATATCTCTCTTTTTTCCATCTGCAAGTGCCTCTTAGACATCTTAAACTTAACATATCCAAAACTGAGCTCATTATCTTCCTTCTAAGCCCCTCACCCATTCCTAACTTTTATATTATATTTTATAGAATTTATATTTATATTATTTTCTAGAGTACTAGAGACTACCAACCTAGTTATCATTCTCATTTCATTCTCCCTATATCCAGTCTGTTATATTCTGTCACTTCTACCTTCACAACACTATAAATATATATATATATATATATATACATATACATACATACACACACATACATACATGTACATATACATACACATGTATATAAAATATATACTTGTGTGTATACATATAATCACATAGGTATACACATGTGCACATATATGTATACACACATGTGTGTGTGTGTGTTTATATCTTTCCTTCCTTGGTTCAGGCCCCCATTACTTTATTCCTGGACTATTGCAAGTACCTTTTGTTTGATCTCATTGCTTCAAGTCTTTCCTCTCTCTAATCAATCCTCCATTTAGGTATCAAACTGTTCCTCCTAAAGTACAGGTCTGACCATGTCACTCCGACTTCCCATTAAATAAACTCTAGGGACTCCATATTATATTCAGGATCAAATAGAAAATCCTTGGCCTTTTAAAGAAAGCCCTTTAGAACCTGACTCCTTTGGCTTCCTATGCCATATGCTCTTTGATCCAATTACATTGGCTTCTTTACTGTTTCCTGAAAAAGAAGCTTCATCTCTACTGTTCCCCCATGCCTGGAATGGTCTCCCTTCTCACCTTTACCTCCTGGATTCCTTTAAGAAGTTGTCCATGGCTCCCCTTAATGTTGCTGCTTTCCCTCTGAAATTATCTCCAATTTATCCTGCGTCTCTCATCTTTGTACCTGGTTATTTTCATGTTCTCTCCCCCATTATATTGTTCCTAAAGACTAGGGAATATTTTTTGCCTTTATATACTCCCAGCATGTTACCTGGCACAGAAGTAGGTGTTTAAACGCCTGTGGATAATTTCTTTACTTATTAATCTAATTCAGCTTGTAACTGTAGAGCCAGAAAAGATCATGGAAGTCCTCTACTCCCATTTCTTCTTTTTACAGAGGAGAAACTGAGGCCCAGGAAGGGGACATAATATTCCCCAGGGTCACACAGTTAGGAAGTGGAAGGATGAGAATTTGAGAATTTAGGTCCTCTCACTCCAAATACAACAGGATTTTCACTCTACTCAGCTAATTGCATCATTCCAAAGATGGAGGAGTCAGCAAGAGAACCTAGTATTCTGGAGGTGATCGTCATCAAGAAAGAAGAAATGACAAGAACACCGATGAGAGGTTATGTCTCCATCTGAGTTCTGGCAGAGCTGGGCATAGACCCTAAATTTTGCAAAAACAGATTTCAAAAGCTTCCTGAAAAGGATATTTAGAATTGTGTGGCCTAAAAAATTTATGAAGCAAGTTGGCCAGAAGGTATGAGAAGCTCTAAGGAATCAAATTCTGAAGATGCAAAAAGAACAAATTCTAGGTCGGATGAAAAAGTGAAATGTCTGAAGAGAGACTTATGTGGCTCTGCAGAGAATTCATTAATTCTATTCAGCAATCCAGTAAACATTCATTAAGTTCCTCTGGTGTGCCATATACTATGTACTAGGCTCTGGTAAGACATAGGCCAAAAAAAATTAGTCCCTTCCCTAAAGGAAAAAATCTTCTACTAGAGAGAAACAGTGCACCATAGTCACCTTGCTCAGTTCAAATCTGGCCTCAGATATTTACTAGTTGTGTGACTCTGGGCAAGTCATTCAACCTGTTTGCCTCAATTTCCTCATCTGTAAAATGAGCTGGAGAAGGAAATGGCAAATTACCCCAGAATCATTGTCAAGAAAACCCCAAATGGGATCACAAAGAGTCAGATATGACTGAATAATAATGACAAATAAAATATGTACCAAATAAATAATGTCGTAGTTGGGGGTGAAGTGGGTGCTGCACTAAACAAAAGGAATTGGCAAAGATCTCTGGAAGGAGGCTGAATGTGAACTGAGCTTCAAAAGGACCTAGGAGTTCAAAAAAGTGGGTATGGAGGCAAGTGTTCCAGATACATGAGAATAACCAGTGGAGATGGTAGCTATATGGAAGGTCATGTGTAGGGAACAGTAAGCAGGCCAATCTGCCTAGGAAAAAATATGAAAGGGAGAAATTGTGACACATGCCCAATAGAGGAATGTGTGGTTTGATTTAGTTTTTTAATCCTATAGGAAATAGGGAGCAACTGAAGCTTCTTGAGGAAGAGAGTCATATGGTCAGAACTGTACTTTAGTTTTTATGAAGAACTTTCATCTATGTACTTTTTAATAAATTTTAGCTATGTCTTGGTAGCTTTGCCATAAATATCTTATGCATTTGGTTGTTCTTTTAAATGAAAATTATTTTATTTTATTTTTTGTTGTTGTTGTAATATGTTTAACTGGTTTTGTTATTGTTTCAAATTAAGTTTACAACAAGATTATATGATGATCAATTCTCATGGATGTGGCTCTTTTCAACAATGATATGACTGAAGCCAGTTCCAATGATCTTGGGTATGAGCAATTTGATTGTCCTTTGGGCATAGTTCTAAATTGCTCTCCAGAGTTGTTGAATAAGTTTACAACTCCACCAGCAATGTATCAATGTCCCAGTTTTCCCACATCCCCTCCAACATTTATCATCATCTTTTCCTGTCATCTTAGCCAGTCTGAGAGGTGTCTAGTGGTGTCTCAGAGTTGTCTTAATTTGCATTTCTCGGATCAAGAGTAATTTAGACAATTTTTTCATATGAGTAGAAATGACTTTAATTTCTTTATCTGAAAATTGCCTGTTCATATCCTTTGACCATTTATCATTTGGAGAATGGCTTGTATTCTTATAAATTTGAGTCAATTCTCTATATATTTTAGAAATGAGGCCTTTATCAGAAACCTTGGATATAAAAAATTGTCCCCCATTTT
Source organism: Myrmecobius fasciatus (assembly GCA_023553655.1). Classification (NCBI taxonomy): domain Eukaryota; kingdom Metazoa; phylum Chordata; class Mammalia; order Dasyuromorphia; family Myrmecobiidae; genus Myrmecobius; species Myrmecobius fasciatus. The sequence goes on along the minus strand of JAJPUD010011464.1, from coordinate 13,088 downwards.
TCTGCTTCCCTTCTAATATCAGCTGCATTGGTTTTGTTTGTACAAAAACTTTTTAACTTAATATAATCAAAATTTTGTATATCATAATGTACTCTAATTCTTTTCTATCCATAAATTCTTTTCTTCTCCACAGATCTGAGAGGTAGACTATCATTTGTTCTTCGAATTTGCTTATAATATCACTCTTTATATCTAAATCATGAACCTATTTTGATCTTTTCTTGGTGTTAGGTGTGGTTCAATGCCTAGTTTCTACCATACCATTTTCCAATTTTTCCAGCAATTTTTGTCAAATAGTGAGTGTCCATCCCAGAAGCTGAAGTCCTTTGGGTTGATCAAATACTAGATTACTATAACCATTGACTATTGTAGCTTGTAACCCTAACCTATTCCACTGATCGACTACTTTATTTCTTAGCCAGTACCAAATGGTTTTGATGACTGCTGCTTTATAATGTAGTTTTAAGTCTGGTATAGGTAGGTCACTTTCATTTGCATTTTTTCATTAATTCCCATGAAATTCTTGACCTTTTCTTCTTCAAGATGAACTTTATTATTATTCTTTCTAGCTCTGTAATTTTGGGGCAGTTTGATTAGTATGGCACTGAATGAGTAGATTAATTTAGGTAGAATTGTCATTTTTATTATATTAGTTTGGCCTACCCACGAGCACTTGATATTCTTCCAATTGTTTAGATCTGACTTTTATTTGTGTGGAAAGTGTTTTGTAATTGTGTTCATATAGTTCCTGACTTTGTCTTGGTAGGTAAACTCCCAAATATTTTATATTATCTACATTTACTTTAAATGGGAGTTTTCTTTCTATCTCTTGCTGCTGAACTTTGTTGGGAACATATAGAAATGCTAATGATTTATGTAGATTTATTTTGTATCTTGCAACTTTGTGAAAGTTGTGAATTGTTTCTAGTAGTTTGTTTTTTTTTTTTAGTTGAGTCTCTAGGGTTCTCTAAGTATACCATCATATCATCTGCAAAGAGGGATAATTTTGTTTCTTCTTTACCTACTCTAATTCCTTCAATTTTTTTCTTCTATTATTGCCAAAGCTAACATTTCTCATGCAATATCGAATCGTAATGGTGATAGTGGGCAACCTTATTTCACCCCTGATCTTATTGGGAATGGTTCTAGTTTATCCCCATAACATATGAAGCTTGCTGATGGTTTTTAATAGATGTTACTGATCATTCTAAGGAAAACTCCATTTATTTCTATGCTCTCTTAGTGTTTTTAATAGGAATGGGAGTTGGATTTTGTCAGATGCTTTTTCTGCATCTATTGAGATAATTATGTTAATTTCTGTTCATTTGGTTATTGATATAGTCAGTTATGCTAATAGTTTTCCTAACATTGAACCAGCCCTGCATTCCTGGTATAAGTCTTATTTGTTCATGGTGTATTTTCCTGATGTAACTTGCTGTAATCTCTTTGCTAATATTTTATTTAAGATTCTTGCATCAATATTCATTAAGGAAATTGGTCTATAATTTTCTTTCTCTATTTTGACTCTGCCCAGTTTAGGTATCAGCACCATATCTGTGCCATAAAAGGAATTTGGTAGAACTCTTTCATTCCCTATTTTTCCAAATAGTTAGCATAATATTGGAATTAATTGTTCTTTAAATGTTTGATAGAATTCACTTGTCCCTGGAAATTTTTTCTTAGAGAGTTGATTAAAAGTTGTTCAATTTCTTTTTCTAAAATGGGACTATTTAATCAATTTATTTCCTTTTCTGTTAATCTGGACAATCTACATTTTTGTAAGTATTCATCCATTTCACTTAGATTACGAGATCTATTGGCGCACATTTGGGCAAAATAGCTCCTAATTTCCTCTTTGTTGGTGGAAAGTTTACTCTTTTCATTTTGGATATTAGTATCAATGATTTAAATGTCATTTTTAGAAATGAACTTAATTCTTTCCTGTGTCACACTGCCCCATCTTGTCAGTTCTATTTCCACAACATCTCTTGAGAGATGGTACCACTTTCCTGCTGGTTACCCAAGTCTGTAACACTGGCACCATCCTTGCCTCTCTTCTCTCTCGTTGACCTCCATAGCTAGTTAGTTGTCACTGCTCACTTCATTACTGAAATAGCTTTCTGATCAACATGTACTTATTAAGTACCTATTACATTATCAGACACTGTGTACCAAGTCCAGGGGATAAAATAGTGCACTGAGGGACACCAGATGCAAACAACTATGTGCTAACAAGATATCTACAAGATAAATTGGAGATAATATATGGAAGGAAAAGAACTTGTATTAATAGGAATTAGAAAAGGCTTCTTGTAGGAGATGGGATTTTAGCTGAAATTTAAAGGAATCCAGGGAAGTTAAGCTACCGAGATTAATTCCTCTCTCCAGTCCATCCTCCAAACAGTCATCAATGATATTCCTAAAGTGGGGTGAATAAGCATTGATAAAGCTCCTACTATGTGCCGAGCACTTGATAGATATTATTTTATGTGATACCCTGGGAAGTCAGTCCTGGTCATCCCTATTTTACAACCGAGAAAATTGAGGCAATCGGGATTAAGTGATTTACCCAGGATCACACAGCTAATACGTGTCTGAGAGATTTCCAAGCCCAACGCTCTATCCTCATCATCCCTCTGCTGAAGAGCTAGCTTTCAGTGGCTCTCTATGGACTCTCCAGTTAAATACATTTTCTTCAGCTTAGACTTTAAAACCTTTGACTCAGCCTGTTTTTCTACACTTCTTTGACATTACTTGCCTTCACACGTTTCCCGTTTCATCCCCAATGATCTGCTTGTCGTTTTCTCAAACTCAACATTTTATATCCCATCTTCATGTTTTTCGAAGAGGCTGTTCTAGAGAGACTGTTGTATAGTCTTTCATCATCACTGCCTTGAGTTTCCTTTGAGTCTCAGCTCATCTAGTAACTCCCACTACTCTAATTGTTAGTAGTCTTCATCTCAAATTATCTTGTAATTTCCTATTTGTTTATGGCTTTCATTCATCCACAACCACAGGAAAATGGAACACAGGAAAATGGAAACTCCATTAGGTCAAACACTGGTTTTCATTTTCTCTTTCTCTCTTCCAAGCGTAGTCCAGCAATGATTTAAGAAACATATTCCTAAATAAAAATTAAAATTAAAGAGAGGCCATGTGCAGAGTGGATGCAGGGCTGATTCTGAAGTCAGGAAGGATTCGGTTCTGGTTCTGTCTTGGTCATATTATGAGGATGTGAGTCTAAGTAGTTCTCGAAGACTATGAGATGATGACACACTTTGGGAAGGGGAGTTTTCTTGTCCTTGAGTTCCCAATGTCAATGAAATTGGATTTTCCCCACAAGAAAATACACACACACACACACACACACACACACACATATACACACACCCTACCTTTTAATATAGGTATAAAGCACTAAACTTAAACCCAGGAGATTTCTATCCATGGATGTGTGATCACAGGCAAACCGCTTGACTTCTGAGTATCAGTTTCCTCATCTGTAAAATGGAGATCATAATAGTTGGACTTGACAGGCTTGTAGTGAGGAAAGTAGTTTTTAACTCTCTGAAGAATTAAAAACATGAGTTTTTGTTATTAGCTCATCTGTTCCACAAAAATAATCCTAAGAAAGGTATCCCAATACATGACATGAACTGAAATTCTAAGAGAACTTCTGGTTTAACCTCTCTGTTTGTGAGATGTGGCTATTATAAAAGACTACTTGCATGGCAGTTTTTGCTGTGAGAAATTGGACAATTACATGGATTAGAATTTATTTTCAGGTTCAAACAGCAGATAAAATGGGTCACATCTTACCCAGGGAATGGCCAGTGGACAACTGAGTCTACGTTCTTCAGGGTTGCTTATTTTCAAGAAGACTAAGAAAAAATGGATCTTAACTCCAGGGCTAGAAGAGACCTACTAGGATGTCTAATTCGATTTCATTTTACGTAGGAGGAAACTGAGTCTCAGAGAGGTGAAACAGCTTGTTCAAGGTCACCCAGTCCAGAGCCTGTGCTCTTTCCATTTCCCCCTAATGGCCTTCTTTACTCCAGAAAGGTTATAACTGACATGCACTGAATCATTCAGATTCCCCAGTCAGCCTGGTTGCTGATCTCCTAGGCTTATAAAAGAACCTCTCTCTTCCCCAGCTTCATAAATGCTTAGAGCAACCTCAGAAAGGCAAGAGCTAATATGATTTAAAGTCTCTGGAAGGGACTTTAAACATCTTTTTCCCCACAAAAAATTAAAACTTAAGTTCATGTAAAGGGTTTTTTCTCTCAAAAATGCCTCCCTTCTTTCCCTCCCCTCCTCTCTCTGTCTCTTTCTCCCTCTCTCTCCCTGTGTCTGTCTATCTCTCTTTGTCTGTCTGAGTTTCTCTGTCTCTTCCCCTCCTCTCTGTGTCCCTATCCCTCTGGCTCTCTTTGTCTGAGTTTCACTCTGTGTGTGTCTCTCTCCCTCTCTGTCTCTGTATGGTGTGTGTGTGTATCTGTCTGTCTCTGGGTGGGGGTCGCTGTCTCTCTCTCTCTCGCTGTCTCTCTCTCTCTCTCGCTGTCTCTCTCTC
>JAJPUD010011463.1:0-46632 GCA_023553655.1 Myrmecobius fasciatus | reverse complement strand
TTAGCGGAAGTCCTAAGGTCCTTCAAATCTTCACATCTTGCCCTACAGATCACTTAGGTTTTTGCCTCTGAATTAAGTGTCAGAAACTTGTTAAGTATCCATTCTGGCTGTAGCTAAGAGAACCTCCTTTTTGTTTACTATTAAGCGACTTACAAATGCCATATCTAGTACTTAAATTATTCTGGGACCAGCCCAAATCCACAATAAGTAAGAAAAAATAATGTTCTCTTACTTAAGTTGTAAATAAATGAGACAATGAGCTTTTATTGACCTTGGATCAAGACCCCAGTCTCAATTCTTATAATGACAAAACTAAGGCAAAGCTTTTGCTTCTATAGCTTATTACTCCATACATTGAGAAACTAGGAATGATAGTTGAGACACCTGGATCAGTAGAAAACCAAGTCACTTGGCCAGATTAATTTTATCTTGGTATCAGCTCAGTAGACTTCCCCCAAGATGCACACCCAAGTGATATACTGCATGTGAAACAAGACCTGTTTCCAGTGCTGAAATATAGAACCTTGCTTTTGGTTCTAAAATCCTAGAGGGAGCATCTGAGCGATACTAGTGATCTAATCATTGAGCTCCCACATCAATTTCTGGATCTCTTTTTAATAACTAATGTGCTCCATATATTGAAAGGAAGGAAGGAAAAAAGAAAGAAAGAGAAAAGGAGAGAAAGAAAAAAAGAAAGAAAAGAAAATCTTAGAACAGGTACATTGTAAAACATAATTTGGCCCAAAGTTGCATTATATAGTAAAAACTTGAGTTGAGGGCTACTTTGTAGTACAAAAGGTAGAATTTTATTTTCATTTTTATTTGATGATATTTTAAGTAAGTTGAATGTTGTGTTTTGTATATCACAAATCCTACTGTGATAGCAATTACATAAATTGGTTAAAGTATGATACTGATTTAGCACATTGAATTTATAGGCTTGTCTCAGAAATTCTTATTTGTAGCAAGCTATTAAAATTACCCTATTTTTACAAAGAGTTGTTATGTTAAGATGGCATTAGTTGTTTTAAAATCACTGACTTGAATCAGCCTAATAATTTCTTGGCTCTTGGGGTACAGAGTCTTTACTATTTTATAATGAAACTAGCTATACACCTTTAATGGTTTGTTTTTTGTTTTTTAATAAAGAAAACCCATTTCAATCCAGACAGAGATAGTTTTCTCATAAAAAGATACATGTTACTTTATGAATGACTTTCATCATTACTTAACAATTAAATGAAAGCGTGAACTTGTGTGTTACAAATAAAATTATCATTGCCTTACACACACACATATATATATGTATATATATACTTTTTAAATGCTTGTGGGATTTAAATACCTAAGAGCCCCTAGGACCAAGTCTCTTGATCCTGGAAATAATATAGTCATGGCCCGCCCTTATACTTCCAAGCTGTTAGGGTACTAAATTGAAAAGTTAAAGAAATTTTAATGTTATTCTTTATATTTTTATTATGGTTATAGATTTGATAATGTCTTCTCTTCAGGAACTTTTTTTTTTTCAGTTTCATAGTTGATAGGTTTGAGTATAAAGTATAGATAATCTTTCAGAAAGATTGCAGATTACTTAACACCAAAATGTGTTGTTTTCATTTCAGTGTAAAACCTGTTCTGAGCCAAAACAGATAACCAGTTCATCTGCCATTTATGACAACCCCAATCTGATAAAGCCAATTCCAGTGAAGCCTAATGAAGGTCATCATCAGCGTGTCCCTCAACAAGGCCAGGTACACTGTTTAGTTTATTTCCTAAACTGGGCAGCTCTAGCATACTCTGTACTCACATTATATTTGTACCAAGAAAATGGCCAAGACCAAAACTAGGACTTTACAAGAATGGTTTGAAGTAGGAAAAATTAGTCCATTAAAATATTTTCATATTAAAAATGTTGTTTTATAAGGTAAACACAAAATTAACATATCAATATAGTGAAAGATCTTTCCATTTTAAGTGTTTGCTACATTTTTTATTCAAAAAATCCTAGAACAGAGGCAGCTAGGTGGTGCAATGGTTAGAGCACCAGCCCTGAAGTCAGGAGGACCTGAGTTCAAAACTGGCCTCAGACACTTCCTAGCTGTGTGACCCTGGGCAAGTCACTTAATCCCAATTGCCTCAGCCAAAAAAAAAAAAAAAAAATTCCTAGAACAGACTTTCTCAAAATGTAATTTGCATTAGTTTCAAAGGTGGTAGCAACAGAACTGTCACCTTGAGCCTTCTGTGAACTTTTATTCATTCTTTAATATAGAGAAGGATAAATAATGTATTCAAGCCAGTCATATTGATGTGAATAGTAGATTGGGTAGTCTCTGAAATTGTTTGCTTAAGAAGATTATAAGATCATCAATCAATGAAGTATTTAATGCTACTCATCTGTCATATAGACAAATATTATTGTAAACCTTGATAGGCCATAAACATGATTCCTGCCCTCAAGAATTTCATAATCTAAAATGATTTTATAATTAATTCTCTCTCTTCTATCCCTTTAAACAGGATGGAAATAATATATCAATAATGAAAAACAGTTCTTTTTTCTTTAAGAGAAAAAACAGGAAAGAAGAACAAGTAAAACTAAAGAATATTTATCAATTAGCAAATTCAGTTGGTAGAATTGTGTTTGAAGTTGAAGCATTTGTAGTCTTATCTTAGTGATATGGGAAGCAGTAGAAAAAGGGGAGGAATGGTGAGATAAACAATGTGAAGACATTCTCATTGTACACCAGCCAGGATATTTTAAAAACTATTTGTGAATTATAAAAAAGATCAATGTTTGAAACTAAAAGTTGTCCACTAAAATTTTCTGGTGCCTTATATTGATATCTTGAAAGTCTGCTAATGAAGCACTCTGATAAGCCCTACTGAGCTAGTAAGGTTTCAAGTAGCAAAGAAGAAAAAAGGGGGAACAAGCTGTGTATAAGGCACCGTACTAAGCACTTTACAAAATTATAAATATTTTCTGTATGACTTTCATGTGAAGAACCAGCTTAAAGAGATTCATCACCAGCTACATTAAAGGGCAATAACTATAGCATCTTATCAAGATCATCTGCCAAGACATTTATTCATAGAACCTTAGGGAGGCCATATAGTTATTGTAAGAGATCCATGAATCATAATATGAACACCAAGAACCATAATTTTGATGTAGCTTTAGCTTCAACAAAAATCTGACTCATAAAATCAAAAAGAAAGCATATTCTTTGCAGGAATGACTCTATGATTTCATTGGTGTAGAGAACTCTCCTAGATGAGAGAGAGCTTCCTCTGCCAGTGCAAGTCAGTATCTTTGTCATTTAAAGTCTTAGATAGATGCCTAGACCATTGAGAGGTGAAGTGACTTCTTGTTATCTTTCATCCTTTTATAGACTAATTAAATCATGGATTGCACTTTTATTTATTTATTTATCAAATGTAAGTAAATACTGAGGCAGCATGATTTAGTGGATGAGTGACACTTAAAAGCTTTATGACCATGGGGAAGTCTTGTAATCTCTCTGAACTTACCAAAATAGGGAGATGATCTCCCTCATAGATGAGGCTCAAATGAAATGGTACAGTCAATAGCAAACTTAAGAATTCTGTGTAATTGTCACTTCTTATACTATTGTGATTATTAAATGAAGATTCACTTAAAAGAATTGCTAAATTCATAGGTAATTTTTCTATCACAACTATCATTAAATGAAAGTCTACAAAATGTTTTCATCTTTAAATTCATACTTAACCATTGGACTAAGGCATTAGAGGAAATGTTATTTGCAGTGATTAGAGGGGTTATGCAAGATTTCTAAATTCACAGATATACTAGATTACTGAAGAAAAAGAGTTTCTGGTTACTCTAGGAGTTCTAGAGTTCCTAAACATGCTCATAGCTTTTTCATCTCCCTCTCAAAGCTTTGTAGGAATTTACTGTTTACATTATTATTTCCTCTTTGACATTTATTGTATTATGGTAAAATAAAGCCTTTTCCCCTCCCCAAGTCTTCTCAGTTAGATAGAATAATTGGAAATCTTTTTCACAACTACCTTACATAACTATTCTTAATAATTCCTTTTTTTTTCTTGTAGAACTTGGATCCTGAACCACAACACTTATCCTTAACTACACTCTTCGGAAAACCAGATAAAACTACTTATCAGGAAGTTACAGAACAGAAATCACAACTGCCACCACCACCTCCGCAGCAGCAGCAGCAGCAAGAGAAACCTCCCATCAGACAAGGGGTAGTACGTTCCTTGTCTTATGAAGAACCGAAAAGAAATTCACCAACCCCAGATAAGCAGCTTTGTCCAGCCATTCAGAAACTCATGGTCCGGGGCACTGATCTCCATCCAGTATCAGAGCTGCCTGAGACCCGGTTGTGTGAAAATGGCGGCATTCACCCTGCAGGAGAGGCTTTCACTGGTCTTTTCCAACCAGTGACCCCACATAGCATTGAGACATCTCACAGAGCACAAAGTACATCTGGAGCTCAGAGCCTTTTAGAGAAACTTCAGGGTACCCCTGGAACAGTGAGCAAGTTAGAGTCGAGAGCAACAGCACCGGCTAGTTCAACTGCACCAGTTTTCAGCAGGACTTCTACTCCTGCGGCCCCTGCAACACAGATAAAGAGTATGAACCAGCCCCAGCTGGTGTACTTCAATGGTTCGCTTTCCTCTCAGACTCTTAGAAAAGAAGAATCTAAAGTTTCAAGGCAAACCCTTCCCCTCTCTGGCAACCAAACAAGCAGTTCTGGAGTGATCTCTCCTCAAGAGTTGCTGAAAAAGCTCCAGATTGTACAGCAAGAGCAACAGTTGCATGCATCTACCAGACCTGCCTTAGCTGCTAAGTTTCCTGTAGTTACTCAGAATGCTAGGACTCTGAAACCCTTGGAATCCTGGATTGACAAGACATCAAATGCAGAAAAACAGACCCCTCTTTTTCAGGTAAATAGATTGAATTAAAGGTTCTCCTGTGCAGGTGCAGAGTTGGAGAGATGTTAAAATGCAGCAGTGAAATTTATAATTTAATTTAAAAAAATTTAATTGGTGGTTCCTTAAATCTTAATATTGTTAGTAACTTATATATACCATAAGGCACTTTGTATGACTTACAGTATGAAGAACAATGATATAATTGACATCAAGGTTTATAGAGTGTTCTTTAAACATTATCTCATTTGGTATTTATCATTCTTTTAGATTAAATACTCCATTATTACTCACATATTTACAGATAAGAAACTGAAGTTCAGGAAGGTAAAATATTTTGTGATGGTCACAAAGGTAGGAAATGGGATTTGAATCAAGGTCTCTATAATTCCAGGAACAGCATATTCTACTTCCATCACATTGCCAATTATATCGTTGTTTAGTGAGCAAAGAATTTATTGTTCAGTTATGTCTGATTCTTCATTTCTGATTCTCTCAAACCCCATTTAGGGTTTTCCTGGCAAAGATACTGGAGTGGGTTGCCTTTTCCTTTTCCAGCTCATTTTACAGTTAAGAAACTGGTATACAAGGTAAATTGATTTGCCCAGAGTCAGACAGCTAATAAGTATCTAGGGCTAAATTTGAAATGGGAAGCTCCGGACCCAACCTGTGAACTACCTAACCGCCTTGAGCAAAAAACACTTTTGTGGAATCTTTTGTAAAAAGGCCTGTGGAGGCCAAAGAACTCTTTGTCTTTGCTCTGTGAGCATCATTGAGTGCATTTCCTAATCCTTGGCCTTTGTGTATCTGTTTTGGCATAAGCAGGTCATCTCACCTCAACGCATTCCTGCTACTGTGGCTCCTTCCCTGCTGATGTCCCCTATGGTGTTCACTCAGCCTACACCTTCCTCACCCAAGGTTAGTGAAAGTGAGTTGTTACCACTAGGAAGCAAAGAACCCAGTTCAGCTGGTACCAGCCTTCTTCTGCCTATCCAGAACCCAGAGGCTTCTGTGATTAACAATAACTTGCTGACCAAACTACAGCTTCAGGAAACACTTCTGCATCTCATCCAGGTAAGGAGAGGGAAAATCTTCTGCCATCTTTCTAACACTTAGTACCTTAACCATATTAATTGTGAGATTTTAGTTCTCTTTGACCCAAAACATAAAATGGAATTGGTCAAAATCTACTTAGCAATTCTTTGGAAATAAGACAACTTTATAATCACCTCTCAGACCCAGAAGATGGTATTCCTCATAGAGATATGTGCCAATAGTATTTATAATTTTTATTGTCTTGGGGTGCCCCCAATTTACAAAGGATGTTTTAGATTACAAGGATGATGAAAGCCTTCCAAAAAAAGTACAAAAAATATTGAGATTGTCCAGGAGATAGTTATTGATATAATTCTCATTTCAAAGGGTACTTTACAAAGAGTTCATGAATAGGAAACAAATGAGGCTTGAATATACTTTACAAATAGCAAGCTAAGGGTTGTGGAAGGTTGTTGACATGATAAGAAACAAGTAAATGACCTTCTATACCCTGGGGGCTTCCTTAGACTAGTGTGATCCTAAATGGAGTGAGTCAAATCCTATATAAAGCCTTGTAAAAATTGTTATTTTTTTTAAACCTATTTGCTTTATAGGTAAGTTACTTATAGACTTCCTCCCCAAATTCCTATGTTCTATTCATGACAAATCAATAATAAGGGTAGACATTATTTTGTTATTTTACCTACCTCACCTTTAGACACCATCTATTTCTTTTGTAGAAAGTTGTAGGAAAGACAAGAGGATTATTCCAATATTTCAAATTTACTGCATTTGTTTCTACAATCTTTGAGGCATAAGGAAAGAAAAAAGAAACAGCCACACAAAGCAGAGGAATCTAGATGGCTTTATTTAACTTTTCTTTACACTTCTAAGTATGCATTTTGTGGTTTATTTTGAACCTAGTGAATGATGCCATAAAAGATAATAAGGAACTTCACTGACAAACCCTTGTCTATTGTCTCTTCAAGGTTATGTGTATATGTATGATTTTCTATGTCATCATACAAATAACTGATCTTAAAACTATTAGCAACAAATCTCTCCCTGCCTCCCCCTCCCAAAAAAATACTCAATTTGTTTTTAAAAAATCTTGATACATTTTGTTTTGACACTTTATTTAACTCTCAATAAACCATTCACTCCCCTGATGTCTTATTAAAATAATATTAGTCATAGCTATGCAACTGTGAGTGACAGGACATGTAGCTTCCCACTTATATTTTACCATTTCTTCATATAAAGGAAAAGATAATGTTTTAATCTCAGACATCTGAAATCCATACAGGCCGTTATATTTGATTTGAATTCTGTGGGACATTAGTGTTTCTACCCTTTACGTCATTGTTCTCTTTGTTCTGCATCAGTTTATAAAAGCCTTCCTATGTTTCTCTCAAGTCTTCATCTTCTCTTATAGTACGTGGAGTCATAGGATTATCAAGAGAGCTAGAAGGGACCTTGGAGTTGCTCCAGTCCCCATATTGTACAAATAAGAACATTGAGGCACAAAATGTGAAATCATGGTATTGGTCATAGGTGGCTGAACCATGATTTGAAGCCTCAACTTCTAACTCCAAATCCATATTGATGATAATAGAGATGAATTTGGAGTTACAAGCAGCTTGGGATCAGTGGAAATGCTATACATTTTCCCAAATGTGACCCAACCAGTTTTCTTTCTCCCATTCATTTCTGGGGCTAGGTGACTTCCCATTTGTCCAAGCTAGATATACTAATGGACTAATTCAATAGAATGGCCATCCAATTGCATGTCATCATCTGGGCAATATGCTTTCTTCATCCACTTTATTTTTCTAGTATGGATGACTAGGCCAATCTCTTCTGAATGACTGTGGATCTCATTGAGGAAGCCCTGTGGTGGTCTGGGGCTTGATGCAATCAGCACAATGTTATCTGGAAACAGGAGCATCTGGAGAACATTGCCATGGATAGGTAATCCCTTTTCTATTTGTGTGGGTTCTCCATTCTCCCCACCACCTCTAGACATCATTAATTTCTTTTATAGAAAGTTGTGGGAAAAACAAAAGGGTTATTTCAATATTTTAAATTTACTGCATATATTTCTATAATTTATGAAATATGAGGAAAAGGAAAAGTAACCAGCAAATTAAAGGCTGTGAAAATTAAAATATGAAGCAGATAAATATCATATATCACAACAAGAAAAAATTCACTTTGATATATTCATCTTTTACCTTGGTGAGCATTTGTAACATCCATTTTCCTGTGCACTCCTGAATTGAGAATCATTAGGAAGATTATCAAGTGCTCATGCTACTATTCCATTACCTTCATACACATCATTTTGTTCAAACACTTTCTGATTGTTGAAAACATAATTTATTCCAGATTTTTGTTATTAAAAGTAATGTTGTCATGAATAGTTTAGTTCATATGAGATCTTTCTTTCTATCATTGACCATGGGGTATAAACTCAGTCAATGGGATAGCTGGATCAAAAGATATTAATACTTTAGTAACCTTTTTCAAATAATGTCAGATGGTTTTCAAGAGCAATTCCATCAACTTAGCAGACATTTATTAACTACTTAATTGTTCTGCTAGATGCTGAGGATACAAATACTAAAAAATGCCTCTCCCTTGGAGCTTTCAGCCTACTATTTGGTAGTTGGAGAAGTATAACATATACACAGTAAGTATATTATAAAATGGAATAGGGCAAATAAGAGCTCCTAAGTACTATAGGAAAATTTGAACTGTGGATGATCAGGGTCAACAGCCCCTGACCTGAGCTTTGAAGAAAGAGAACCATTTTAATATGAAGAAGATGAGGGATAGAGAATATTCCAGGTATAGAGTGATAAGCTGACCACTTGAACACAGATGTATTACTTGGTAGAAAGAGTTTGCAAAACAGCTGTTATTCCAGTGTTCTTGGAGAAGAGAGTATATAAAGACATACAGTAATGTGAAATAAGATTAGTTGGAGCTGGATTGAAGAGTTTATATTTTATCCCACAGGCAGTCAGGGCCAGTGGAGATTTTTAAACAGGAAAGCGATATCGTGGAACCTGTTCATCAGGAAGATTATTTTGGTAGCTTTGTGGAGAGGAAAGACTTAGGTCAGGAGGCCCAGTTAGGAGAAGTGACAATTGGGAATTGTTCCAGAGTAGTAGCTACATGAATGCAGAGGAGGAACAGTTGCAAGATACTTCTAGAGGTAGAATCAAGTGGATTTGGAAAGGTTGGGTGGTGGAGCTTATAGGAGAAAAGGAATAATCAAACTTTCCTCAGGTTTTAAACCTGAGTCACTTGAAGAATAGCTATATTGTCAAAAGAATTAGGAAACTGAAATGATAGATTTAGGCCTGGGCAGTTGAATGCTTTTGACCACTGATTTCAGATTCAGATAGCTCATATGAAATCTTGAGATGATTTTAGTATGTTGTTTTTTGTGGTAACTTATCTAAGTACCAAATGAGGGCTTGATCCTGATTGTAGCATTGCTATATTTGTCCTTTCCTACTAAAAAGGTGAGATATTTTATTTTTTCTAATGATCTTTGTAATGTTGATGACTGGAAAGACAGAAACATTTTAGAAAGGATTAGAAAATTTGGGCTGTAAAATCAGAAAAAAAAAGATTGAAGTTGAATGCAGGAATAGAAATGTAATTTTATAACTAATTAGATGCTAAGGGGTTAATTATACTTTATAGGCTGTTAAATATCAAGTTAAAAACCTTATCCTGTTGTGTAATTTATTCATGAGGAATTCGTAGGAATGTAGGAAGGGAAATTTCCATTGATGACCAGATTTTTAAAATGAAAGATAATGAAAATTAACTTTGAAATAAAATTATTTATATGCCATTTTGATTCACTCCATTGAGATCACATTAGCCTAAGGAACATATCATTGTGGAATCCAAGAAGCCTAAAATATTTGAGATCTCTTAAGGAAGGTTATCACAGGGACTGAGTATAGTACATAAGTGCAACATCTTCCTGACACCTAACAAAATATTCAGTGTTGTTTCATTCTCTTTCAGGTACCTCTGCCCCTTTCCCCTGCCTCCCTCTACTGTTAGCACCTCCCCTCTCCCTATTTCTTTAAATTGGATGAACAAGTGATAACATATTAATTTTTTAAATAAGAAAAACTAAAAATTATTGCTCTCCTTAATTGCATGGAAACTGCCAAGCTTTTTTGTTTTGGAGTGGTGTTAAATGTTAGTCCAAAAGGAACTGAGAAGGGAAAGAGGCCCCAAAATGAAAACTTATGAGAACCTCTGACTTAGACTAGAGACATCCCTCCAGTGGGCAGAAGATCCACAATCAAGCCACTGCATCCATATCTGTTTTGCTGAATGAATGGAAAAGCTAGTACTATTTTTGAGAAGACACTATTGAGGAAGCCAAAGCTAAATTAATGATTCTTGCTAGAAACAAATGTATATATGCCATATTTTGAATATGGATTGTTAAAAGAATCTCACATGTGAATTACTGGGGGGACCTTCAGTGACCACCAACAATCCCCAGATTCTACTTGTTGACCATAGTCATTTCATCTCAGTTCATCCATCTATTTCATGCAACAAACTGAAGTTTTTAATGAATTACTCTAATTTAATGTTACCATGTGATTATACTACACAGAACATTCTTTGTCACCCTACACACTGACAGAAACTAACTGCCTATCCTGGTCTCTAACTGCACTTTAGCATTTACTTATGCAATTAAAACTTCTAGCTTGATAGGAGAGATAGAAAGATGAGCACCTTGGTGTCTAGAAATGAGTGCCAGTGTAGTGTTTTTTTTTTTTTGAAACCCAAGCCTATTCAGCCCCATAATGGAGTTTTTCTGTCCCTAGAAACTGTATCATATTCCATTATGTCTTGTGATTTTCTCTTCCAGAATGATGACAATTTCTTAAATATAATCTATGAAGCTTATCTCTTCAGTGTCACACAAGCATCCATGAAAAAGACTACTATGTAAAAAGAAAACTTTTTTAACTGATGATTTCCAAGAGACTTTTGGAATTCCAGCGAAACAAGGTTCTGCTAATGTCAAGTGTTATTATTTTAAAATGTTTCTGCATTTTTTTAAAGTGTGTATACTATTATGAAATAAAATGTCCTGGACTTTTTATGAACAGTCAGTTTTTTTCATTGCATAATGTAGTACACACTTTACAGAGAAATGAGTAGGTAGGAAATATCTTTTATTCAGTTTACATGTTAATTTTTTTCCCAATATGAAGCCACTGTTAGAACAAGTCTCTCTGGAAAAAGGGTTGTTTGATTTTCTTTTTATTTGTAGATCTAATTATTCATCAAATAGTATTTCCACATGGATGATGTATAACGAACATATATATCCCCACTGTTCACATCCTTTTCATATAGTGTGTGGTAGAAGGACCAGCCACTAGGTGGCAGTGTCATTCCATAGATTGACCCTAATGAACTCTGGAAGTAGTGGTCTGACCTAATAAAACAAATCTTTCATTTGAAAGGATCCAGGAGCATTTTGAGCCCAGCACACTTTGAAAGAAAATTATTTCCTTTTAAACAAAATGCTATTTATAAAAGCTTTCTGGATTAAATTTTCAGCAATATCTTTTTTTTCCCCCAGCTCTCACCATTTCTGAGGTGTCTACAGAGCAAGATAGGCTTGTTTATGCTTCCAAACAAACATTGTCATTTTTAACCAATTGAGAAGAGACAGTAGAATTTTCTAAATCATTTCCTTAGTTTCTTAGAATAAACAGATGGTGATGATTTTAGGAATGAAACAAAATAAACCAAGGCTTATTAGTTGTGGCTTATGAACTTTTAAAAAATACATTTTTGATAACTGTGTTTGTAATCTTTTGTGTTTTATTCTATGTATTTAAAAACATTATTGTGAGAAAAGGTCCATAGCTTCACTACTCTGCCATGGGATCCATGACACAAAAAAAGATTATGAACCACTTCTCTAACTAAACCATGTAACAAAATTTTTTTTTTTTATTTCTACAGAGATTAGGAACTCATTCTTGGAAGAATTTGAGAGAGCTTTTTTTGTTTTGTTTAAGCCCATCGAGTATGTCAGAGAAATTAGTCCCCTTTGGTCATTAGTATTGAATTTTGTATTTAAAGACTGTTTTCTTCTAAAATTGTGAAATTATCTTTATGTATTACTGCACAACAACAACACTTTCACATCTTACAGATGGTAAAAGGAAAAAAGGATATTAGGGTTTCAAACAACTTGGGACTCGTGATCTTGAGCTTGAAGTCCTGGACCTTTACTTGGCCAGATCAGCAATAATAATATTAACCATATTGCTTGAATGTTAATATATAGCTTTCTGAGCCATAGTTTTCTTATCTGTGAAATAAAGGTAATAATCCAGGATAGATAATACCAGAATTCCTACCTCATAAAATTATTGTGAGGCTCCAATGAGTAATGAATGTAAAACATTGTGTTAACACAAAAGCATTACATAAATATCAGGTGCTGTTGTTCTTCTGAGATGCCCAAAATGCAAATTAATGGACATCACATTCTGTATTGTAATGCTTTGCTATCCTCACTGTGCTGAGCTCATAATTTGTTGATTAATTAGTTGATTGCATGAATAAGTACCAACTTATGTACCTCTACTACTTCCTGCCAGGATGTTGATGAGAACATACGCTAAAACCTATTTCTTGAATGTAGACACTAAGACACAGGCCCATAGTCAGCTATATTTATTCTAGTCTAGCATTCTTTTTTAATAGATTGTAATAGTATATCTTCATTTACTTCTAATGATCTCATTTTGATATGACTTTTCCACCTAATTTTCCTAGTCTTTATGCTTCAATCTCAGTCAACAAACATTTACTAGGATCCTGATGTGCAATTTCCCGCATACTGGAGAAAATGTCAAGTTTAGCTAAGATACATTCCCTGTCTTTTAGGGGCTTACAGTCTTATTGAGGGATTATTCACTAATACATTCAAATATACAGTATTCTAGCATAAGTATATTTTTAAAGTTATAAAAAGCTATGTGCGATCCAAGGAAGGTTTTTGCCATCCACAGGGAGAGGAAGGAAGAGGATAAAAGAAAACTTTCTAAGGAGATGGGTTTCAGAGACTAAGTAGGAGTATATCAGATGACGATGGGAAGGGAAAAGGACATTCCATGCAAAAAGTAGTATGAAGAAGGTCTTTACAAACTCCATATTCTAGATGCATAAACTAAGAGGTAGTCATAGAGACCCACAACCAGGTTGCTTAACATATAACCTGATCAAAACCTTGGATGTATAAGAATTCAATGTGTGTTCAAGAAACAGAAAGTTATCTTATTTAGCTGAACTCTACGCATCGAGGGTACTATATATAATGGTAGGGTGGGTACAAGTTATAGAGGGTCTTGAATGTCAAAAAAACAAACTCAGGATGAATAGTGAGTCATTAAAGATTTTTTTTATCAGAATAGCATAATTAGACTTATATGCAAGAAAAATTATTCTATAAGTATTATTGGAATAGGACAAGAATACAAGTGGGAAGACATGTAAACGGATTCTTGATAAGAACTAACACAAATGTCTCTAAGGTTTACATTATTCTTTTTATCTCATTTGATAAATGAAATGATAATAATTCAATAATGTGGGTAGCATTGAGAACCCTAAAAAGGGAGTGGAATTAGAAACAGAGGATATAAATGCAAGAAATATTATGGAAATGAAATTATCAGGACTCGGTAATTGATTAGGTATAAGAATTAAGGAAGAGATTCCTGATGAACCAAAGTTCTAAAGGAAGTGAGAAGGAATGGGATCATAGGTCATAGAGTTAAGAGCAAGAAAGGATTTTCTAGACCATGTAAAAGAAAGTAAGGTTCTCACCAAAGGGTCCATAGGTAGTAACAAAATGAGGTTTTGAAACCTGGTTGTCTGACTGCATGCTTACTGAAGAAGGAGGGATGGAAAAAGTATGGCAGAGTTGAGGAAGTTCCTGTGGAATGTCTTTAATCTCAGTGAATTAGAAGGGTGGGTCACTTCTAATTAGTAGGAGTTCTAGGGGTGCATGTAAATAACAAAAGGAGACATTAAAAGGGTTGGAATAAGTTGCTGCTGGAAAGAAAATTAGGGGTTGATAAGAATAAAAAGTAGAATTATTGGACAGCTGGAGGGGCTCAGTTAAAGGTATGCTCCAAGGCTTTGGCTAAAAAACATTAAAATGGCAAATCACAAGGGTCAAGGATGGGTATGGTAGCAAGTAAAACCAGAATCAGTTAATAGACTAGAAGAATAGTAGTGTTTTACAGTAAGGATGAAAAACAGGTTTAATAAAAAGGTGGAGAGAGATTGAAAGGATGAGGATTTGTGGTTAAAAATGGAACTTTATGTACTTCTGGATCTTGAAAATGGTACAAATTCTAAGAAATGATTAGATCTAAAAGATATTTCATGTACCTGAAGCGGAGTGGAAGAGGTTTTTGAAGTTGAAGGGGTTAAGAAATTGAGAGATAACGTTGACAAGAGGGACCAATAATGTGAATATTGAAGTCTCCAAGGATGAGGAAAGGGAATAAGGTAGTTAGGATAGAGGAAAACATCATGAACGAGGTACTCAACTCAGTAAAATAAATACATACATACATACATACATACATAAGTTGGGCATAAATAAAATGTGCCTGCAGATTTTTTTTTTTAATGATCAAAAAACTAACTGCAGAACTTATCCTAAAAGATGCCTATATGCAAGATGAAGATAAAAGACCATGGGCCCAGCTTTGTCAGACCTACATTCTGTGCAGTACTTGGGCTTTTTTAGGTCAGCACTCCAGCGATCTGTTTTTAAAATCATAAATTCTCCATCTTTTGCTGGGATAAATCACTTTAAAAATGCCGGCACTGATTCATTTAGGTCAAAGACTTTTTCTTTTTAAAAATCCGGAGGTGATGAAGAGGTCATTCTTTATATCTAGCAAAGCAGGCAAGAACATTTTAGTACACAGCTTTCTGGGGCTTAGAACTTAGGCTGAAAAATCTTGTTTGGGGTTCCCAAAGTTAGGTATCAAAGATGAATCACCATGCTAGCTCTACCATTATCCCAGTTCCCTTTACATTGACCCTATGACAGATGTTTGCCTTGTACTGCTTTCCAGCTAATTGGGATGTTCGTTTACTAAAGGCACCATAACCCAGGGCAGTGGACTTTACCATTTTTAAGTTGGTGAAAACTTCTTACATTGGTCTTAATGTCCTAGGACTGCAGGCATTTGGAAGGACTGGAATAGAAGCTCATTAGTGTCCACTCTGAACATACTTTATATCAAGAGAACTTAAAACACACACACACACACACACACACACACACAATGGGTTGCTTCTGTGCCTTTGACCAAACTACTTTATCTCTCTAATCTCCATCAACAAAAATAGTAATATCTGCCTCTTTCTATAGTTAAAAGAATGGAAAGAAAGTATTAGGAGCTCACAAAAAGGCACTGAAGTAAACTAAGACAAACTAGTAAATATCTTTTCTAAATGACTATATGCCCAACACTGTCTATCTTTTCCATATTTATGGGTCAAGCACCATTTTAATTGGAAATAGAGGGCTGTACTACTGAATAGACTTTATATTCTAGGCATATTTTTCCTCCCAAAATGTACCTTCATTCTCCTGATAGATCGCTGTTCATGTGGTACAATGGAGGGAGCACTTGGGTTTAGAATCATTTGACCTACATACAAATCTTGGCTTTTCCATTTACTGTCTATATAATCATGGGAAGATTATTTCTCCTTTCTGGGCTGATTCTTCATTCTACAAATGATGTGGAGACTGATCTAGGTAACTCACATACCCACCCAGTCACATACAAACCAAGGTTTGAGGCATCCAAAATTAAGAATCAGAAATTAACATTTTTTGTCCTATCACTCGCCATTCCTTCATGTCCTGCTGTTAGTCCAATTCATATATATATCCACAGACATACACAGACCCCTCTAAAGTTCCTCCCAACAAGTGATCTTGTAATCCTACCCATTGGAGACTAAGAAAGACAAGCAACATTAATTGTATTCCCTTTTAATAACTACTTAGGTGCTGCTCTTAACTTGACAAAAAGCATGTTTACAACTGAATTGCTCTGTTGTTTCCAAAAAATTCAGACAGAATCAGGAACATTATTGGCTATGTCATGAAAGTAAAAATTTTTGATAATCCACAAATTCATCTTTTGGTCACAATTAAGATTAACTATTATTTCTTCAACCTCTAGAACAAACTTCCTTTTTTTCTGGGTGAAGAGAGGGATCAAAGTAAATATAGCACTTTACATTGGATGGATGTTCAAAGATACCTCAGTGAAGAAGAAGGTCCTCAATTTTTTATTGGATCCTATTAAGTGAAATATATTGGCAACTTTTTCTCCACTGTTAAGACACCATTCATTAAACTTTGTCCTATATGTACTATGCTCTGCAAAATGATCTGAACATAGCCCTGCCTAGAGTTCAAGCTCACTTATCTAAATTTTCCAATTATAAAAAAAAGAAAAAAAAATGTTGGAATCCCAGGCCCATGTTGATTATTATGGAAATTCATTTTTGTCCCTATTCTAAGATGATCTTTAAGATGAGTTCCTCTTTCTGTTGGGAATGAAGCAAAGAAATGAGGGATATTGACTCTCCAACTAAGGATTCTGCTGTTTTATCCTCCTAAGAAATTTCTGGCTTAGTGCTCACCTTTTCTTAGGCTTCTAAGAGATGTGATTATAAATGCTTCTATCCATGGAGTAGGTCATATCGAGGCAAAGAAAATACCTTTAAATTGTTCTAGGAGAACTGAGCTCAGATATGGTCCATCTTAACGTGTGTCATGCTGGATGTCAGCCCTGGTCCAGCATGAAATATGATCTGGAACTAAGGCTTGAAGAGAGATAGCTGAGAATTGAGATGTCCTGATGTACTTATGAAATCCTTTAATTTCTTGTGGATGAAAGTCAGACTAAAGGGTCCAGTCACCATGGAAAAACAGAACTAGCCCTTCTATTAACAAATGTCTGAGGTAACTAGATGGCAGTAGATAGAGCACTGGCCCTGGAATCTGAGAACCTGAGTTTAAAGCCAATCTTAGACACTAGCTGTGTGACTCTGGGCAATTACCTAACCATGATTGCCTAAAAAAAAAAAAAAAAAAAAAACCCCACAGAACTCTTATTTTTAAGCAATACCTAATCTCCTTGTTATAACACACATTCTCATTCTATCTCCCTCTCCTTCCCCCCACACAGTACAAAATGAGTTGGACATAATCCCTACTTAAGAATACAAGTTCACCTAAACTTGCCAACTTTAAAAAAAGAAAAGAAAAAATGTTGAGTTCCAGGCCAGGGGGATCATCCTGCTTTTTTCAGCTTTAGAATAATGGGTCATCTTAAAGATTAAATTTGAAACATACATCAACAGACACTATCACATGGAACTACTTGGTGGGCTTTTGCAATATTTTATTGACTAATTGGTTTTAAGTTTTAAATAAAACTGCTTTTGATTTATTTGAAATTGGAAAACCAGTTAGGAGACTTTGTCAGTAGTGTAGGCAAGAGAAGATGAGAGTCTGAATTAGAGTGGTTCATGGTTATGTGAGTGGAGAGAAGGGGACAGATGCCAGAACTGTAAATACAGGTCAATGAGACTTGGCAACAGAACGTGTGAGGGAAAGGATTCCAAGATTCTAAGCTTGAGTGTCTGGAAGGATGATAGTGCCTTCATAGGTACTATCATAGGAAAGTGTAGAGCAGAAGCAGGTTTGTACATGTCCTGTAGCTAAGGATGAGAGGTTTTTTTCTCATGTTTGCATAAAATTCAGAACTACTTATTTTTGTCAATAAAATGGAAATAATGATCTTTCTTATAAGCAAAGTCTAAGAGAGAATTAGACAAAGTTCTTAGAAAGACATCTTTGGAGGAGGAGGGGAATCTGGCTCTAAAGAGAAAGTCTCCAGTAGGCAAATTCTCTCTTCTGATGACCTTCGGCAGCTCATTTGTAACTTAGTTTGTTTTTAAGGGAGTTGTGTTGCTGGAGTGGGGGTGGGGGTGGGGGTTAGGCACATAGGGAGAAATGTTGCTGAGAGATCCAATGATTAGCCCATGGTCACAGAGTAGAAAGAAGCCAGAAATAAGAGCAGCAGCACATTTGTTCTTTTGAGCCTAAAGAATATAGTGTCATAGAATTAGAAGGGACCTAATCCCCTCATCTCATTGATAAGGAAATAGGAGCCCAAATATATTAGGTGACTTGGCCAAAGTCAGTTGGATGACAAGTTGCATAGCCACAATTCACACTGATCCTCTCTTTTTGGCAGAGAAAAATGGTACAGAAATATGATTTAGGTACCCTTCTCAGAGCAATCTCTGCTTTGATAATCTCTCTTTTCTTTGACATAGCATTTAAAAAGACTTCTCCCTCCGCCCTTAGGTTTCCTTGTCAGCCTCAGCTTTTCCTTAGTACTCTTGACACTGTATTCTAGGGCCACACCACACTTTTGTATTCATCTTTTTTTATATGTCCTTGTTTTCTCATATGTTTTTTATTATATGAAATAATCATCCTTCTAAAGAACCCATCCCATCTTCCTTTCAAAAACATCTAAAATAGTTATTGGACATGAAACTCTACTGAGGAAGAAAATTTATTTAAACATCGATCATTTGAAACCAAATTTGTCCCCTGTATTTTACCTGAATTCTATTATCTTCAAATGTTGATTTCACTTATATTGTTATAGCTACACTATTATTTTTTCAGTTCTGCTTTCTTCATTCTATGTAAGTTTGCACAAAATTTTCCATGTTTCTCTGAATTAATTCTCATCATTTCCTACAATGAAATGATTATGCATTATATTTATATACCACACTTAGTTCAACTGTTTCCCAATTGATTAATATCTCATTTGTTTCCAGCTTCTCCTCACTACAAATAATACTGTCATGAATATTTTGGTACATGTGGGACCTTTATTTCTGTCATCGATTTTCTAGAAATGTAAACTCAGTAGTAGAATTGTTAAAGAATACGAGTAATTTGATAATGTTTTGTGCATTATTCTAAATTATTTTCCAGAATGTTTGGTCCAATTGACAGCTCCATCAATTTATTATTATGCCTATTTTCCCAAAGCATCTCCTCCATTAACAGTATACCCAGCTGTCATCACCTTTGCCAAATTGCTACTTGAATGATATCTAAGTGTTGTCATAATTTGTATTTCTCTTATTATTATGATATGGATCATTTTACATATAGTTGTTGTATTTGTATTTCTTTTTAAAAAACCTTATTCATATCATTTAACTATTTACACAGTATGACAGTTCAAATGCTCTCTCTGATGCTACCTGTGTGACATTGGATAATCAATCAAAAATGAGCAAGCATTCATTAAGTGTCTGTTATGTGCTAAGTACAATGAGCAAAACAATTTCTACTTATAAAGAGCTTATATTCTAAAGGAGGAGAGACCATACAAGTACACAAAGAAGAGTAAGAGACCTGAGAGTTTTAGGGTATACCTACAATTGGGCTGGATGATATGAATGATGAGCCAACCTTAAAGGAAACAAGATATCTAGATAGAATAATAAGGAGAGAGCAGTAATGTGAAAGACCAGAGGAGAAAAGAACATCTAAAAGGGAAAGAGCAGTCAATCCCTTATAAAATATCTAGTTCAAGACATCCAAGAGGCAGTTTGGGGCAGTGGGAATAACTGTAGCTTAACAAAGATCTGAGAATCATCTTCATAGAGATACTTGAAGCTATGGTAGCTGAGATCACCAGGTGAGATAATATAAATGAAAAGAGAAGGAAAATGGATAATTAAGACAGAACCTTGGGAAACACCCAGGGTTAGTAGTGGACATGAGACCGATGAAGAGGCAGCAGGAGAAATCCTGAAGAGAAAATATCCAGAAGGAGAAAGCCATTGAGAGTGTCAGATGCTAAAGAAGTCAAGAAGGATCCAGACTGAGAAAAGGCTATGAGATTTGGCAATTAATATACCATTGATAATTTTGAAAATGCTGACTCTGGTTGATTTCCAAGGTTAATAGCCAGATTATAGTGGATTAAAAAAAAATGGGAGAAGAGGAAATGAGACCATTTATTGGAGATATTTTTTTAGAATTCAGCCACAGGGAAGGAGAAAGGTTAAAAACAATGGCAAGTATGATTAGAGCAAGCAAAGTTTTTTGTTTGTTTGTTTTTAAGGATAGAGAAACCTAGGCATTTTGTAGGCATCTTTCTCTGAGATTTGAGTGAAGAGAGCAGAGGAAAATATCTGAATGACATAAAATGAGGAAGAGGAAAGACCAAAAATGGTCTCAATTTTTTCAATGAAGCATGAAGTGAGGTCCTCAGCTGAGAGGACAGATCATCATGGGAGGCTTGAGGAAAGGTAGAAAGGAACAGCTGGTAATTTCCCACAGGTCTGTTTAGCAGTTTAGAAATAGAAGTAAAGACTACAGGTGGTAGATTAATCCTAGGTTGGTGCGCTGCAAGGTATTATTGGTGATAGGATGTAGAAGGCAAGGTTATCAGGGGTGAAAGATATTTTAAAGCTGACTTGATTCACCAAGGGTCAAGATAGGGAAAGGAGAATAACGTGGTCAGTGAAGACATGATAATCTAGGAATCGAATGGAGTGGAAGGAAGGGAAATCACAAGGAGGAGAAATGTTTTAGGGGTCCTCCTCTAACTATAATCAAACAAATGTCTCAATCTTTTAAATTCATGTCACATTCCTATAGATTTTGGATATCAGAATTTTGTCAGAGATGCAAAAATATTTTTCCTAATCCAACCTTTTCTTTCTATTCTAGAGAATTGGTTTTGTTTGTAAGAAAAAAGCTTTCTAATTTTGTGTAATAGAAATTTTCTACTTTGTCTTTTATAATGTCCCTTATTCTCTGTCTAGTTATGAATTTTCTCCCCAATCATAATTGTGAAAGATATGATCCTCCATTCTTTAATTTCTTTTATACTATGGCCTTTTATATTTAAATCGTTTATCTGTTTAGAATTTATTGTGGTATAGAGTTTAAAATGTTGATCTAAACCTATTTTCCATTTTCCCACAAGTTTTTTTGTCAAATAAAGAGTCCCTTCCTAGTGGTTTGTCTTTTGGGATTCTTCAAACACTGGACTTCCATACTCATTTGCTTCCAGATATTGTTTATCTACTCCATTCAACTGATGTACTTCTCTCTTTTTTAGCCAGTCCTGAATAGTTTTTATTATAACTGCTTTGAAATGTAATTTTAGGATTTTTAATTTAGAATGCTAAGTCCCTTAAATTCCTTTTTTCAATATCTTTTTTCCTGAGGCAATTGGGGTTAAGTGACTTGCCCAGAGTCACACAGCTAAGGAAGTATTAAATGTCTGAAGTCAGATTTGAACTCAGGTCCTCCTGACTTCAGGGCTGGTGCTTTATCCACTACACCAACTAGCTGCCCCCTTTTTCCATTATTTACAGTCAAAGTCTTGACTTTTGTTCTTCCATATGAATTTGATAATTTTATCAGATTCTATAAAGTATCAATTTCAATTGTCTGGTATTGTGCCTCTGTGAATTAAGTTGGTACAATCATTTTTATTGCATTGGTGCAGGCCAGCTATGAACATTGTAAATCTCTCTCCAATTATTTATTTCATTTACTTTTTGTAGTTCACAGAATCACAGAGCTGTGCTAATTCTCATTCCCGTTAAAGGAGACTTCAAAGCCTTCTGTGCCCAGCCAGAGACTTGGCTTTTTACTTTGATCCAAGTTCTTTGGGCCCACCTCAAGACCACGGCTCCCTCTGTCACTTCATCTCCTTCTACAACCAGTCTTCATACTTCTTCCAGTAACTTGGGCATTTGCCACCTTTTAGAAGTCAAGGTTTATTTATATAGCCGCATGTTCCCCTGGAAAATCTCAGAGCAATTTAAGTGCATTAAACAAGGTAGCAGCTTGGGAAAAGATGTTTGAGGCAAAGGAAGAAAATTCATTAAAGGGACAGTTTTCCCTTCTGTACTTCCCTTCCCAATTCTTTTACCTTTTTCTAAGGCCTTTTCATAATATACAGCTCCCTAGGGCCATGTGTCACTGTCCACTGGTCCCCTTCACAGGTGTCTTATCTCTGTGTTGTATTACCCTGATGCACTGGTGTCATGGTACCCCAAAACACCCAGAATGTCTGCAGAAAATTCACACACACACACACATGCTCTCCATGCTCCCTTCTTGAACAAAAGTAACTTCTGACGCCCCAGATCTGTGTTGTTCTACCATAGCTAAGTCTCCATTCTGGGCAAGCCCAACTGACCTACTTGGGAACTCCAGCCCACCTCCTCCTATCTCCCAGCCACCCCAAAGAGCAGGTGGGAGCAAAGTAAAGCGGCTGCTCAAGTCAAGCAGAAAGGCTCCAGCAGACTCTTCTCAGATCTCACCTACTGCTTCAGTCAAATCTGGTTGCGTAATTCTAAAAATGAAACTTCCTAATAGGACCCAAGGCTGTGCTTTATTTAGCTCTCCCCCTTTTCCAGAGGGTAGGGTATCATCTCTCTATTTCAGGCTCCCAGAGGAAGGAGGCATTTAACAAATTTGGGGATTGGTGGAAGGAAGGGGATCAGTCCTAATCATGGACAAAAGGCGACGCTCTACTCCAGTCCACGTGACTTACTAGAGACCAGGGGCTATGGTGTTAAATGAAGAAGAACCACTATATTTTGCAATGGAAAGTTAACCCCCAGCCCCTCTCTCTCATTTGACTGCTGCAGGTCTCTTAAGAGAGGAAAACGAGAGTTTATAGCCACAGCCTGCTTTCCCCATTTGAACGGACATGACACCATGGAAGCGTGGGTTATTTCTTCTATCCCTATTGTATCTGTTCTGTCTCAAATGGAGAAGTATTAGAGATAGAACAGACTCTGCTATACATTGTGAGCTTCAAAGGTCCAGGAGCAGACGGGGCTGGAGTTTGAAGTCACTAGCACAACAAGGAATTAATCTCAAAGCCAAATTGGCGGGTCCCTATAATCGATAACTTGGCCCCTGGGTCATGCTGCCTTCGGAAGTGAAGTAGGTGGGACAAATGCTGTAGGCTGAGGCTGCTTTCCCTAGTAACCAAGGTTGTATAGGGAAAAGTATGTACATCAGAGGATTGAGGGAAATGTATCTTCCCATCAATTCTGTAAAATACATACAATATATAAAGCTTTATATATATATGTATGTATATATATTATATATATTTACATATAAACTTTTTATATAGTTATACATGTGAGCATATATATTTATGTTTATTCATATATTTATATATAAATTTCATATATTTATATATAAAGAATATATAGACATATATGTACATATACATATATATTCTACTAGGAAGAAGACTAAGCTCTAGCTTCTGCAAATATGGTCCCTAAATTCAATTGAGAAGAGGGATGATTTCAGAAAAACCTTAGAAGATTTGTATAAACTGATAACAAAAAGTGAGCAGAATTGGGAGGACAATTTATACAATAACAGCAATATAGTAAAGATAGGCAACTTTGAAAGATTTACTAACTGGTCAACACAATGACCAACCACAGCTCCAAATGACTCTTGAAACATGCTATCCACCTCTAGGTAGAGACCTAATGGATTCAGACTGCAAATTGAAGCATAGTTTCTTTCTTTTTTATTGATCATTTGTTTGACATGATTTTACATATTGGTAATGAATTTTGTTTTTTTGTACTCCCCTTAGTATCTGCAAGAGTCTATTATTATCTTTCTCAATCAGCGGGAAATGGAAAGGATGGAAAGAAAGAATTTGGAACTGAAAATAAAATTGAATTTAAAAATTTCAAAGTAAATAATAAGTTCATTCATCATTTTAAAAACTGTCCAGCTAACCTGTGCTTTTTTTTTCTGTTCTGTTTTTAAAATGCTTCAATGACCCTCTTTTTTGGTAGCATTATTGTTACCCCTCTTTCCAATAATCCCAAAATTAAACATAGAGGGGGAAAAACCCTTGTTTGAAGCATATTTAAGCAAAACAAATCTACATATTTCCAATATGCTTGTCTATTTGTGCACCTTGAGACCATTACCAATCTGTCAAGAGACTGATAATATCCTTAATCATAGTTTCCTCTGGAGACATGGTTGAACAGAGTTCTTAAGTCTTTCACAGTTGTTTTTTTTTTCTTTACAATATTATTATCATGTAAATTGTTCATCTGATACTGATCCTTTCACTTTGCATCAGTTTGTACTATCTAGGATTCTCTGAAATAGCCTTTTAAATTTTTTATGGTGTAATAATATGCAATTACATTCATATACCACAGATTTTTCAGTCATTTCTCAATTAATGTATATCCCCTTTGTTTCCAGTTCTTTTCAGTTTTAATCCACTCACCCCACCCCACCTCTTTAGTATCAGTAAGAGTATTTTATTATCTTCCTTCAACACTCATTCCTTGATACCCACCTGGTTCTATTAAGGTTGTTATATTTCTGCACCAAATTCTTTGTGTGTGTGTGTGTGTATATATATATGTATATATATATATGCACACATGAAGCATATTTTCTTTCTTTTTTGTTGGACATTTGTTTTGCATGATTTTACATATTGGTAATGAATTTCATTTTTCATATATACATATATGTGTATGTATGTATGTATGTATGTATGTTTGTGTAATTGTTCAAACCTTCTTTGTCTGGTTCAGATAAGTTTATCTGATACTCACTCCCCAAAACTTCTTCCTTCATGTTTTTATACTTTTCTCATGTATCCCAGTTAAGAAAAATGACAATTTCCACTCCCTTTTTTTCTCCTATATATATACTAGGGGAATCCTTTTTTGCCCTTCCATTCTCTTTCCCATTTTAATGCTTTCAAAATAACACTAATCCAAACCTAAGTCCTCTCTTTTTCTTATGATACCCTTTGAAGTCATCCAGGTTCTGAAAGGATACTTGTTTCTTCTTTCTCTATTAAAATATTAGTGCCCTATTATCATATAGACCTTGTTAACTGATCACATAAATTTGCCTTTCAAGGTTTTTCTGAAGTCTTATATTCCAAAGTTCCTACTTAGTTCTGGTCTTTTCATCAAAAAAAAACAAAAAACAAAAAAAACACCTTGAAAATCCACTTTTTCCATTAAAAGTAAACTCAGGGGAAAAAAAAAAAAAAAGAATATCAGAATAAGTACTAGGAGAACTTCCAGGAGAAGAATGGATTAGCCACAAGGGACTATATGTATGTCTGGGGAAAAAAAAGTAGCAAGAGATTTTTTAAATCAGAACAAGAAGAAAATAGAAAGGATTACTTCCTGAACAAATCCCCAATTTGAAGATACTAGATATGTTATAGTCACAATCAAGGACTTAAAAGTCAAAGAAAAAAAATTATGTCAGGCAGCCAGAAAAAGGTACGTAAAAATACTAAAGAACCACAGACAATATCATATAGAATTATACCACAACTATTAAATGATAAAAAAAAAAATCTTGCAATTTAAAATACCAGCAGGCAAAATAAAAAAGTTGACATCCAAGAATAACTTATCCTGAAAAATTGAGTAAAAAAAAACTTAGGCTTTTAAACAAAATAGAGGACTTTCAAATGTTTAATGTTTAAATAGCAACACTAAGTAAAATTTTTGAAATGGAAACAAAGATGTCAAGAGAACCTTGAAATGTAATTATATTGTCTGTTAGGAAAAGGTAATCATAATCATTTTAATAACAGGAGAAGAAACATGTCCTTTCAGAATCTAACTATCTTTCTTTTTGCTTTTTGCTGAGGCAATTGGGGTTAAGTGACTTGCCCAAGGTCACACAGCTAGGGAATGTTAAGTATCTAAGACCAGATTTGAACTCAGGTCCTCCTGACTTCAGGGCTGGTGCTCTAGCCACTGCACCACCCAGCAGCCCCTGAATCTTTCTATCTTTCATTTAGGATTATAGAGTAAAGAACGAAATTCAGAGCCTACATGTGGTTTTATTTTGTCTTGTTGGTTTTAAGAAAGAAAAGAAGGAAGAAAAAAAACAATATACTAGACAGGAAATTTAAAAGGGAGATGAATTTAATATTTCTCGTAATTGAAGTGTACCAGAAGAAAATAGAGGAAAGGTGGGAAAACACAGCATGTCATGAATATTACTCGTATCAGAAAATCTGAGCAAAGGAGATTTAACATACACAAAGATTTTGGTGTAAAAATACATTAAGTTCAACAGAAATAGATGGTGATGTGGAAGGGTTGCTTAGGTAGGGTACATTTGGAAAGGGAATAGTCACAAGCAAGATGAACGTTAATTCAAATCCAAAGGAGAGATTAAAAAGAAAGCATAAGAATCACTGCTCAGAGTATAGTCTGGGTAAAGAGAGCAAGGGTAAAAAAGTGGGATCACACTTTATAGTTTAGTAATAGTGGTACAATTCCTTTTCTTTTACCCCTTTTTTTTCTTTGTAAAGGGGAAGGTGAGAGCAAAGAAGTTATAAGAGGTTATGGTAGAGAAACATTTAATAGTAATAACAACATAAATGAAAAGAATTTATTTAAAAAATAGAGAATAGCAGACTAGATTAGAAAACAATTCAACTATGTTGTTTGAAAGAAACACTTGAAAAATTCACACAAATTCAAAATCAGAATTGGACAAGGATTTATTATATCTCAGACAAATCCCCAAAAAGCAGGGCTGGCAATCATAATCTCAGACAAGACAATAATAAAAATAAACGTGATTAAAAGAGTTGAAGGGGGAGGACTATGTTATGTTTAAAAACCTCATAGAAAATAAAGTACTATATGCACCAAGTGGCATAGCACTTACGTACCTAAAGTTCAAGCTAATCAGTGTATAAGGAGAAACAAATAATAAGACTAACATAGGATCACAATATAACCCTTTCAGATCTAGATAAAAATCTAGCAAAAACAAAGCAATTGAATTTTAGAAAACTTAGATTTGATAGAGCTCTGTCAAAACTCTTCAATAGATATAAAAAGCAAGGGTATACATAAATTGCAAAAATTGTCCATGTGCTAGCTAAAGCATAAAAAAAATCATAAAGTAATGCATAAAAGCAGAAAGAAGAGTTCAAATTTAAATGGAGACTAATTAAATCCTAAAAGAATATATGGGCCAGCGCAGCTAGATGATGCAGTGGATAGAGCACCTGCCCTAAAGTCAGGAGGATCTAAATTCAAATGTGACCTGATTCTTTTCACTTCCTAGCTGTATGAGCCTGGGCAAGTCACTTAATGCCACTTGCCTACTTTAAAAAAAAGGGGGCCAAAGAACAAATCATAGAAACAATAAATAATTTTATTTTTTAAAAAGGGACCACAAAAAAAATCAAATTAGCTAATGGTTTCTCTATTCTTTTACTTTTTACAATTTTGGAAGTCAAAGAAAATAAAGTATTTTAAAAACATTAAAATGATAAATGGATTTTTTAACAAAAAAAATAGAGAAACCATTAGCTAATTTGATTTTTTTTGTTTTGTTGACTTTATATCACAAATATTGTCAGATTACTCCCACTCCACAATAGCTCTCTTATAAGAAAGAAAACAGTTAATGCAAACTAACAATATAGTCTCTTTACCACATTGAACTCTCTATTTTTAAAGTCTTTTATGTAATTATTTAATTTAAATTAATTTAAATATCCTTACAAATTTCTTGTAACAAATACCCCAGGGTGGAACCAAGATGGTGGAATGAAGCCAGGAAGCTGCTGGAGCTCTTCCAGTTTCCCTTTAAAACCACCTGAAACCAAGCCTCTGAACAGAGTCTGATAGAATGAAGCCATTCTCCAGTTCAAGATAGATTGGAAAAACTTCCAGAAAGGTCAGTCTCACTGGGGTGAAAATCCAGCCCAGAAAGACTCTGGAAAAGCCAGTGAGAGGGTTTTAATCACAGCAAATCAGTAACTGAAATCCTTGGTCCTGACCCAGTAAAGAGAGCAAATCAGTGTGACAGCCTCCAGTCCAGCTCAGAAGGCAAATTCTGGGAAATGAGGCCATTTCCTGAAAAGAGTAGGCAAAGCCTTTTGAAACATGAGGTACCTTGGTGCCCACAGCCAAGGCTCAGAGCTGTACAGGAAGCTTGGAACAATGACCCCTTTACCCCAGAAGCAGAGCTCCACCTTAAAAGTAAAAAAAAAAAAAAAAAAAAAAGAGGAAATACCAAAAGAAAAGGAAAGAAAATGAGCAAGAAACAGAAAAAAACCTTGACCATAGAAAGCTATCATGATGGCAGGGCAGACCAAAACACCAACTCAGATGAGGACAAAATGTACTCAGAGGAAATCTCAAAGAGTGACATGAATTGGTCTCAAGCCCAAAGAGGCTTCTTGGAAGTGTTCATGAAAGACTTTAAAAGACAAATAAGAGAGATAGAAGAAAAAATGAGAAAAGAAATGAGGTATGCAAGAAAGCAGCTTGGAAAAGGAAGGCAATTCCTTAAAAAATATAATTGACCAAATGCAAAAAAAGAAAAAAAAAATCCATTGAAGAAAACAACAGCTTCAAAAGTATAATGAATCAAATGAAAAAAAGAGATACAAAAGCTAACTGAAGAAAACCACACATTAAAAACTAGACTGGGACAAATGGAAGCTAAAATTCCATGAGAAGTGAAGAATCAGTCAAATAAAAAAAGAATGAAAAAGTGGAAGAAAATGAGAAAAGACTCATTAGAAAAACAGCTGGCCTAGAAAATAGATCCAGAAGATATAATTTAAAAATTATCGGTCTTCCTGAAGGCCATGAACAAAAAAAAAAAAAAAAAAAAAAAAAAAAAAAAAAAAAAAAAAAAAAACCAGCCCGGATAGCATTCTTCAAGAGATCATCAAAAAAAAAAAAAAAAACTACCCTGATATTCTAGAAATAAAGAGGGAAATGCTCATTGAATTCATGGATCACCTTCGGATAGAGATCCCACAAGGAAAACCCCAAGGTTTTGTTGCAAAACTTCAAAACTACAATCTCAAGGAAAAAATACCGCCATCTGCTAGACAAAAACAATTCATATATCAAGAAACAAGAGTCAAGATTAACCAGGATCTGGCAGTTTTTACAATAAAGGATCAGGGAGGCAAGGACCTAGGACTACAACCAAGAATTAGCTACCCAGAAAGACTGAGCATCATCTTTCAGGGGAGGTGATGGATCTTCAGTGAAGTAAGAGATATTCAAACATTTCTATTGAAAAAAAAAAAGAACTAAACAAGAAATTTAATCTATAAGCAGATGACTCAAGAGAAGCATAGGAAGGTAAACAGGAAAAATATATATTATTTAGAAGTTAAACTGCTTCTAACTAACCAAGATGGGAAGATGGGAAAACAACATCTATAACTCTTGAGAACTGTATCTGTTCTTGGGGCAGACAGAAGGGGGCATCACATGGACAAAAGATGAGATTGTGAATGGACTCTGATATGATGATATAAAAGAAAAGGACATTACTGTACTGGAAGAAGAGGAAAGGGGAGGTATAATGGAACAAATTGGATCACATGGAGAGCACAAAAGATTTATTACAATGGAGGGAAAGAAAGGAGGGGGATGAGCATTGTCTGAAGCTTGATCTCATCAGTTTTGACACTAAGAGGGAATAACTTAATCATTCAATTGGCTATAGAAATTTATCTAACCCTATAAAGAAAGGAGGAGAAAGAGGAAAAAAAAAAAAAAGGAAGGACTGGATAGAAATGAGGACAGAAACAGTAGGGAAAAAAAAGTTATGAGAAGGGAGGAGAGGTGACAGAAGATAGTGGGTGGGGTGAGTTAAGAACAGGGTAGAAAGAACAAAACTATATACAGGGGAGAAAATAGGATGGAAGGAAATACAGAGCTGGTAATCATAGCTGTGAATGTGAATGGGATGAATTCTTCCATAAAATGAAAGTGAATAGCAGAATAGCACAATATATTGTTCACAATAAACACATTTGACAAAGAGAGACACAGAGAGAAGATAAAAGGCTAGAATAGAATTTATTATGCTTCAGCTGAAGTAAACAAAAGCAGGGGTAGGAATTCTGATCTCAGACAAAGCAAAAGTAAAATAGATCTAAAAGAGATAAGAAAGGAAAATACAACTTGATAAAGGATACCTTAAAGGGTACCTGAAGTAGCAGCAATATTAAATGTATATGCATCAAATAGTAGAGCATACAAATTCCTAGAAAATATATGAAGTCAAATACAGGAAGAAATAGACAGCAAAACTATATTAGTGGGGGGCCTCAACCTTCCCCTCTCACAAGCAAATAAATCTAACCACAAAATTAAGAAGAAACTAGGAAGGGTAATAGGATCTTAGAAAATCTAGATATAATAATTGAATATTGAATTGAGAAACTTGAATAGAGACAAAGGAAAATACCTTTTTCTTGGCAGTACATGGCACCTACACAAAAATTGTATTAGGGCATAAAAACCTCACAATCAAATGCAGAAAGGCAGAAATAATAAATGCTGCTTTTTCAGACCACAATGCAATAAAAATCATATTCAATAAAAGGCCAGGGAAAGAGTGATTAAAAATCAATTGGAAATGATATAATATGAATAAAATGAATAAAATAAAGAGATCAATGAATTGGGTATGCAGCTGAAAAAAAAAAACTAGAAAAAGAACAAATTAAAAAACCCAATTAAATACCAAATTTGAAATTCTGAAATTCAAAGGAGAGATTAATAAAATTGAAACTAAGAAAATTATTGAACTAGTTAATAAAACCAAGATTTGATTTTATGACAAAACCAACAAAATAGATAAACCTTTGGTTAATTTGATTAGGAAAAAAAAACACTAGCACCCAAAATGAATTTACCACCAATAACAAAAGAAATTAAGATTATAATTGTTATTTTGCTCAACTGTATATCGACAAATCCGACAATCTAACTGTAATGGATGAATGTTCACAAAAATATAAATTGCCCAGGCTAGCAGAAGAGGAAATAAATTACTTAAATAGTCCCATTTTAGAAAATTGAACAAGCCACTAATGAAATCCCTAAAAATAAATCTCCAGGGCCAGATGGATTCACAAGTGAATTATACCAAACAAAAAATTCCAATACTATGTAAACTATTTGGGAAAATAGGTAAAGAAGGAGTCCTGTCAAATTCCTTGTATGACACAAATATGCTACTGATACCTAAACCAGGAAGAGACAAAACAGAGAAAGAAAATTACAGACCAATCTCCCTAATGAATATTGATGCAAAAAAAATTTAAATAAAATATTGGCAAAGAGATTACAGCAACTTCTCAACAGGACAATACACTATGACCAAATGGAATTTACACAAGGAATATAGGGCTGGTTCTATATCAGGAAAATTATTACCATAATTGACCATATCAATAATAATATTATTAGCATATGATAATCTCAATAGAGGCAGAAAAAGCTTTTGACAAAATACAGCACCAATTCCTATTAAAAATATTAGAGATCATAGAGATAAAATAAGCAATATCTATCTAAAACCAATTGTAAGCATTATTTGTAATGGAGAAAAGTAAGACGCATTCCCAGTAAGATCAGGGGTGAAACAAGGATGCCCATTAACACCACTTTTATTCAACTTTCTACTAGAAATGTTGGCTTTAGCAATAAGAAAAGAAAAATTAAAGGAATTAATATAGGCAATAAGGAAATAAAACTATCACTCTTTGCAAATGATATGATGATATACTTATAGAATACTAGAAAATCATCCAAAAACCTACTCAAAATAAGCTTTAGCAAAATTGCAGGATATAAAATAAACCCACACAAATCATCAGCATTTCTATATATTACTGGCAAAGTCCATCAGCAAAAAGATAGAAAGAGAAATTCCACTTAAAATAACTATAGACAAAATAAAATATTTGGGTATCTACCTGCCAAGACAAACCTAAGAATTAATACAAACACAATTACAAAACACTTCTTACATAAATAAAGTCATATCTAAATAGTTGAAAAAATATCAATTGCTTATGGGTAGGCTGAGCTAATATAATAAAAAATGATAATTCTGTCTAAATTGGTCTATTTAATGCCATACCAATCAAATTGCCAAAAAAAATTATTTTATAGAACTGGAAAAAATAACAAAATCCATCTAGAAAGACAAAAATTCAAGAATATCAAGGGGATTAATGAAAAAAACAAAGACTGGTAGCTTAGCAGTATCAAACCTAAAACTATATTATAAAGCAGCAGTCATCAAAACCATTTAGTAATGGCTAAGAAATAGAGTGGTGGATCAGTGGAAAAGATTATACACACAGAACACATTAAGGTCTATAGCAATCTAATATTTGATAAACCCCTAAACTCCAGCTTCTTGAATTAAGAACTCACTAATTGACAAAAATTGCTGGGAAAACTGGAAAATAACATATCAGAAACTCAACAGAGATGTACATCTCACACTTCATACCAAAATAAGGTCAAAATGGGTATGTGATTTGGGCATAAAGGATGATACCATAAACAAATTAGGAAAGCAAGGGATAATTTACCTATCAGATCTTTGGAGAAGGGAGGAATTTATGACCAAAGAACTACAGAAGATTTTGAAAGGTAAAATGGATAACTTTAATTACATTAAATTAAAAAGGTTTTACACAAACAAAACAAACAGAAACAAGATTAAAAGGGAAGTACAAAGCTAGGAAAAAAATCTTTTCAGGCAATGTTTCTGATAAAGGTCTCATTTCTAAAATATATAAAGAACTATATAAAATTTATAAGAATACAAGTCATTCCCCAATTGATAAATGGTCAAAGGATATGAACAGACAATTTTCAGGTGATGAAATTAAAGCCATCTAGAGTCATGAAAAAAATGCTCTAAATCACTATTGATTAGAGAAATGCAAATTAAAGCAACTCTCAAATTGCCTAAGATGACAGGAAGAGATAATGATAAATGTTAGAGTGGATGTGGGTAAACTGGGACACTAATGTATTGTTGGTGAAATTGTGAAATAATCTAATCATTCTGGAGAGCAATCTGGAACTATGCCCAAATGGCTCAACAGTGTCACTACTGGATCTGTATCCCAAGGAAATCATAAAGCAGGAAAAGTTTTGCATCAGCTCTTTTTCTGGTAGCAAAGAATTGGAAAATGAGTAGATGCCAATCAATTGGGGAATGGCTGAACAAGCTGTGATATATAAAGTTAATGGAATATTATTGTTCTATAAAAAGAAAGGCCTAGCAAGATTTACATGAACTGATGCTGAGTGAAACAAGCAGAACCAGGAATACATTGTACACAATAACAGCAAGAATGTGTGATGATCAACTATGAAAGACTTGATTCTTCTCAGTGGTTCAGTGATCCAAAGCAATCCCAATAGACTTTGGACAGAAAATGCCATCTGTATCCAGGAAAAGAATTGCAAAGATTGAATATAAATCAACACATGCTATGTTCATTTCTTTTTTCTGTTTTTTTTCTTTTCTCCCATGATTTTTCTTTTTTTGTTCTGATTTTTCTCTCCCAACATGATTTATAAAATAATATTTATTAAAAATTAATTAATAAAAATCCATAAAGTATATATATTTCTATATGCATACATGCACATGTGTGTATATATGTCAACACACATATATATATAAATTATTATTCATCAGTTTGTCTTCAAAATCATTCATTTTTACTATATTGATGCTATCATATAAATTGTTCTTTTTCTTCTGCTTATTTCATTCTGCATAAGATCATGTCTGAAACTATCTATTATCTCACTTTTCACTACAAATTCTATCACATTCATATTCAGCCATTTGTGAAGTTTCCAG
This sequence comes from Myrmecobius fasciatus, assembly GCA_023553655.1. Lineage (NCBI taxonomy): Eukaryota > Metazoa > Chordata > Mammalia > Dasyuromorphia > Myrmecobiidae > Myrmecobius > Myrmecobius fasciatus. Next base: position 12,743 of record JAJPUD010011463.1, on the reverse strand, counting down.
ATCCATGTTGCCTTTTAGTTGTGCCTTGGGGTCTGAAGTTTGTGCTTTTCTTCTATTATCAGTGAAGCAGACTCCTGGTAACCAAGCTGGAAACAGGGAATAGTGTCACTATGATGATAATGATGCTTCCTGCTCCTAACAAAACTTGACCAGTAGGACCAGGGGAGGAAGCACCCTCTTCCTGCTAGTACCCTGAAGATAGCCAAAGCCCTGTAGCATAGGCAGATATTGGATCCTGAGGAAGAGAAAAGATCCTAAGAACCTGATATTGTCAGCTATTATGAATCTGTTGGACTGGAGAAACAGGGACAAGGATGGCCAATCTCCTTCCCCATCATTCCCCTACATTCTATAGAAGTCCCAGTCACAGACTCTTTACCCCTTCTTCCCTTTCCCCAATCTGTAGGTAACTGGAATTGAGGAATCTTTGAACTGAATCTAAAGAACTGAAAAGGTAAGCAGGAGTTTGGGAAAATGGCAGAGGGCTTCAAGTAAATGTTAAACACACATTTTCCTTCATTTTTGTTATATTTAATAAATAAAGTGGTCACAGTATGTTGAGAGTCTGTGTTCTGTGAATGTCCTTGAAATGAGAGAAGAGATTCTAGATGGGGTAGGACCTCTAGAAGAATGTTTCACATTTGTAATATTTTAAGCAATATTCTACATCACCCTCTAGCTAAATTCTGAATCTAGCTAGCATGAATTTAATCTGTCCAGTACCACTGTTTGTTCCTGCATACTACCGCTGTGCTGGAGGTAATCAGGCGTTTTTCAGACTGAGCATCCTCTGGTACTAGAGGTAATAATATAGCATATGAAAAGGCTATTCTCTGCATGTACCAAAAGGAATTTGGAGAGACCACTTGGCTAGTGGCTCAAGCAGAGGCCATCTGGTACTAAGGCTAATCAAATATTTTATTCCTTCACTAGATTACTCATATGTTTTCTTTTCCCTGTAGGATTAAAAAAGACAGTACATTAGCCAGCTTGGGCTGCTTGCACCATTATAGCAATCCAAGAATCATTTGCTATAAACTGTCATATGCAGTCCATAGGCATCAATAGTACATTAAAAAGGTGCAAATAAATGGTCTGAGGAGGAAAAAAAATCAGTTCCTAGACAAGGTAGAATATAAATTGGATTTTAAAAGTGAGGTAGAGGTGGTAGAAAGTGAGGAAAAAGAGAATGAGAAGAAGAGGTGAAAGGGGGGATTGGAATGCTAAAAAAAAATTATGGACAAAGCTTGGGGAGAAACATAAACACCAAGGCAGTAAAGTAGGGAATGTGTAAGGGAAACAGGGAGTAATCCTGTTTGGCCTGTCTCTGGGGCAAGGCTTCCAAGGACAGTCTGCAGGTTGGATTATGACACCCAACTGTATAAATATAAGATTTCTATAGATATATTTATTTTTTATATTTTTAATTTATTATTATATATAAATAAAAGATTTCTATAGAGACATTAGGGATATACCACAGTAGGTATCCAATAGATGAAGAGAAGGCTTTATATCTCCCCCATTAAGTATGTTACAGTGGGAGTAGCTCCAGATTCTTCAAAGGATCAGCATCCCAAAGATGAAGTTTTTAAATGGTTTTATGTAGACACAAAGTGGCATTGACAGTAAACCAAGGAGTTCTGGGTCATACGAGCAACAAGACTGACAACTAGACATTTTTCTGATCCCCATGATCTCTCAAACCTCTCTAAAACAGAAATCATAAATCAAAGATAAAACAATTTCTGCTGTCTCAATATGCCATGATTGCACAACATCCTGTTATTGAGTGGCTGGTTCAAAAGATAAATAAGAATTATGAGAGCAGCATTTATGTCCTGCACAACAATAAAATGATGGGTAGAAAAAAAAATGGAGCCTGCAAACACAAGTTACACCAAAGAAACAAATGAGAGAATAATAAATTGGGAATGCTGATATACGAAGTGAAGGAAAATCTAGGAGAAAAGAAAAATAATAACATTAAAAGAAATTTGTATGTTTAATATATAGGCAAAATATACAAATCTTGAAAATGAGATATATAGAGGCAACTCAAGGATCATAGATCTCCCAAAAGAATAGGACAGGAGAAGAAAATAAAATCCCTTGATATAATAATGCAGGAAATAATAAAAGAGAACTTTTTCAAAACTTCTAAACATAGAAAATGAAATTCCAATTAAAGGAATTCATAGATCAGCTCCAGAAAAAAAGCTGAAAGCTCCAAAATATATAGAGAACAATTCAGAGACAGTGAATCAAAAAGGGAACAGATGATACTAAGAATCAGTCTTTAACTTTATACCTGGAAGAGTTAAGATTACCTAAAGGTAATATAATCAAAATCTTTATTTTAGGGATCAGCTAGGTGGTGCAGTGGTAGAACACCAGCCTTGAAGTCAGGAGGACCTGAGTTCAAATTTGACCTCAGACACTTAGCACTTCCTAGCTGTGTGTGTGACCCTGGGCAAGTCACTTAATCCCAATTGCCTTAGCAAAAAAAAAAAATCTTCATTTTACAGATAAGGAAACAGAGACCATTTTATAGATGATGAAATTTATTTTTTTACTGTTTTATTTATTTAATATTTTCCCCATTCAATTACATTCAAAACAAAATAGATGATGAAAATGTTAAAATTACTAATTTACCCATAATCACATGTTGTTGAATCATTTTAGTTTTCTGATTTAGGATTTTCTTGGCAAAGATACTGAAGCAGTTTGCCAATTCATTTTACAAATGAGGAACTGAGGCAAACAGGGGTAAGTGACTTGTCTAGGGTCTGTAATCACATGAGTGGTAGATAGAGTAAGTAGCAGAGCCAGGATATGAACCCCCAACTTCCATTCAGATCCAGAATTCTATACTAGACTGTGTCCTCTTTTCAGTAACATTAATTTAACTATTGATTCTCTAGAGTTCTTAGTCTAACTGTTTCTGAAGGAATTGAATATATCCTTTCTATAAAAGAAGTCAGAAAAGAATTTTTATCGAAATGGAAAAATGGCTCAGTTCTCAGAAAGATGAATTAAAGAAGTTGATGGAATAAATTTCTACCCAAAGGCAACAAAAAACATTTCAAAGGGCATTTGGTCATTTCACCTTGTGTTCATGCTCAACTCATACAAAAAAGACCATAAAGAAAATGGCAACATCTAATGTGGTAGGTGAAAAAGGGAAATCTGGGAAAGAACTTAACAAGTAACATGTAGTTAGTGATAATAGGGATGACTTCCTAAGGATTCTATAATTCTGGATTCTAAGATTTTCAAAATGAATGTCCCAGACATCTCAAAATCAGCATGTTCAAAACAGAATTATTTTCCCTTTCAAAAAAAACCTCTCCTTGTTATTTTTCCAATTTCATAAGTTTATAACCAAAATATTATCCCAGCCTCTTAATTGTCCTTTAACCCACATATCTAATCACTTTCCAAAATTTGCCACTTCCAAAAATGCAACATTTTTCACATTTAATTAACCCTTCCCTCTATTCACACAACTAACATATCTTCAAATTCTTATCACTTTTCTCCTGGACTATTATAACAGAATCATGTCTTCATCTTGACCCAAGTGGGGTGACCCTGGCACTACCACCCAGCCCACCCAGAGGCTTGCTACAATCCTGGAGCTTTTGTCTTCAGAGTTAGGTTCCACAGACAATTAGAAAGCACTTTTCATCACATAATAATTGAGCAGACAAGAGTCACAAAATCCACACACATGTTCTGGAAGACAAAACTCTCCATTTTGCATATGTGAAAGCAAAGTCTCCAAACATACAAGAAGGTATGAAGTCCTATTGCCCGTTCTCCTAGGTCTGGACCCTCATTTCACATTGTCTAAGTGCTCTATTACACACAGATGAGGCAACTGAGTTTTAGAGCAAGAAAATGACCACCATTATCTCACAGTTAAGTGAAGTCTCCTGCTAATGTGTGTAAATAGTTCACCTGAATAAATGAGGGGTCCAGAGTTTCATTCCTATTATCAGCAAAAATCAAAATAAATTTCAAAGATAATAATAAACTTTTCTCCTTCTACACTGCTGATTATTGACATTGTAGTATCTATATGTCTTTCAAAGAATATGATTTTTGGCTTGGGCCTGTGATTGCATTGGTGTAGAAAAATCCTGGTGAAGAAACTTTTTGGAATACACAATGGCAAACACCCCCCCCCCACCCCGTGAAGAGTTTTAGAGAGTTGACTCAACTGGAGTTGCCCCAGATCCAATGGCCAGGATGTTTAGAGACAGAGCCTAAACCAAGGTTTTCATGATTGCAAGCCAGCTCTCCATCCGCCATGTCATGCTGCCATTCTATATAATAATAATATCAATTCTTTTAATCTCCAAATCATTAATTTTGCACAAAAAAAAAATTTATTTTCTTCACCACTAATTCAGAGGCAGACCAGGACATTAGGATCATGACCCCTTTTAGATAAATAATCTGTTTATAGTTCTACAAACAAGCTTGGGTAATGTCTTGGATCCATAGAAGGGCAGAGGGGAGAGGGGATAAAATGTTGTTCTTCTGCAGAAATGAGACTGACTTTTAAGCTAACCTGTAGGAGCTCTGCTTCTGACCGTCTCCTGAAATCAGGGCAATCCTGAGTGATCTCACCCCTCCCCCATCCCGGCTGTTTCTTTGGGGATTAGCAGATTGGAGTGGAGGATTAAGAGTTTTCGTCATCACTGAGCTTTGCTCACTGACCCCTGCTATTTCCCTCCCCTACACACTCCTGTTTGCAAGCCAGTGCCAAATGAAGGCAGGAGAATCTTTACTCTCTGTTCTGTCCCATGATTAACTACTATGAGCTTTACTGCTCTGGGCCCCATCTGAGAAAGTCTGAGACCTTTAGAAATTGCCAGGTAGAGAAGGTGGGTCTTGCACACTTGGCAAACAAGAGCAGAGAGAGGACACTAGAATGTGGACCTAGATAGATGGGTCCCACTGCTCTCCATCCCTGCCACCTCGGCAGGGCCACCATGCCTGGGATCTTGAATTTTTATCCAAACAGTGATTCATCCAGAATTCGTTCCCCTTTGGCGCTGGTGACCAGGACCTTCTTGCAGAAGAGGGTAGTTTTTCTTTATTTGCTCATCAGTCTTTTTCTGCCTTTCACACAGAGCCAGAAGATACCACTGGAAACGTAAGTGTTCCTCTCCCCATCTCCCCTATAACCCTCTGTGTGATTCCCAACTCCAGGATTTATAACTTGTGTAAGTTTGGAAGAAACCATTTCTGTTTACAGTCAGGAAGAATCTGAGAGTTCCTCTAGTCTATACTTCCTATTCAGTGCATAACTTCCTAAATCAATTCTGTTCACATTATCTCAATTCCCTTATATTCTCTCAATTTCTATGCTTGTGAAATGAAAATTTTTATTAGATAATTTCTAAAACCCCCTGAAATCTATTATTCCATTCCTCCCCAATATAAATGTGCATGCATGTATATGTATGTATGTATTTTATATGTATATATACATAATATTTGTTCCTCTCCCCCAGACTGTTTTAAAGCTCCCTTCCCTGTCCTCCAATCTCCCCCTTTCTTCAAAATTTCATCAATTTGGGGAGTCATCGCTGCAAACATTTGGAATCCTCCTCAACAAATGGTATTAGGTATAACTAATCCCCAGGACTAATAGTCCATATTACTATGACACACATCTATCTCATCCTAAGCTCATTTAGAGTGATGTTCAGGAGTAATGGTGTCCTTATTAATAATGAAGGAGAGGGCCCATAGTAACTACGATCACCCAGACCTGGGATTTCTCACTATCTATGCAAGTTGATCGCTCTTCTACAATTTATTCCAGAGGATAGTATAGTATATAATCCAGGGATGGACCAGCCAGCCAGAGTCAGAAGTGGGTGCTGAATGCTGGTCTTCCTGGCTCCAGCCAACTTTCTATCTATCACTCAATGCTGTCATTCTGTTTAATCTCTATAATCACAAAGCACCTTGAGTTACTGGTTAGGCTGATTTTTAATAATTTGGTTATGGTTAACAGTCCAAAATAAAGTTCATCTCCTCTCCATTTTGTCCCTTGTGGTCTGAAGGTGAATCTAGGTTCTTGATGGCTACACCAGTTTGTTGCACCTGATGTCCCTCCTCCCGGTTTCCCTTCAGGTAGCAATGCTTTTGAGCTCTCTCACTTCTTCACAGAATCTCAGGAGTATTTGTGTTTAACCTTGTCCCTTGTTAAAAGAATGATAAACCCAGTTCTGTAATCAGCCCTTCTTTATGCCTAACTAGAAGCCCATCCTTACATATCAAGTGTGACCCAATATTGTTAAAGCTCATACTATTATCCTTTGATTATGGGCCAGGATAAGTCAAGTATAGTTCTGAAAAACGGACTAATTGGTTTTTTCCCCCTCTTTTTTTTAAAATGTCTTATTGATGTGTTGTTTTTTGAACTCCTACTTCCCAATGACTTTCCCACCTCTCCCCCATCCCTTTTCACCACCACTAATAGAACCTTCCCTTATAACAAATATATACTGTCAAAGCAACAAATAAACTCACTGGGTCTGGGACTAAAGGAATTCTTGAAATGGTTTTAGTCCAAGGCTTCACCTCCTCCCAAAAAACTCCTTTTTTGTGCAATCCAAAACCCATATCAGTGCTCTGAATTCAAGGCTTCTTGTCGGACATGCTAGTGGACATTGTTGCTCAGGTATCAGTTGTGCTGGATGATCTCTGAAGTCCCTTCCAGTCCTGAGATTTTGTGAATCCATAACTTGTTCTCTCTAGGTCTGAAGGAGTGTTGAACTATAGTCTCTCTGAAGCTCCTTTCAGTTCTAACATTCCATGATTCTACATTGTCTTCTTATTATCCCCATTTCCTTCCTTCTTTCCTTCCCCAGACCTCCATTCTCATCTCTGAATCTAAAACCAAACAAATATATAGAATCTTGGCATGAACACTTCCTAGGTGTGTAATTCTGGGCAATTCATTTAACATCTCAATACAATCCTCTAAGAACTATAATTTTTTTAAAAATTGCCAATCTCCAAATTTCCATCATCTGTAGTTTCCATATTGGAAATGCTCCACTATTGTTATTGTTGTTCAATCATTTCCAATCCTTTGTGACCCCATTTGAAGTTTTCTTGGCAAAGATAGTGAAGTAGTTTGCCAATTCCCTCTTCAACTCATTTTATAGATGTGGAAGCTGAGGCAAATAAGCTTAAGTGACTTGTCCAATATCACACAGATGATAAGTATCTGAGACTGGATTTGAACTCAGGAAAAGGAATTGTCATCCTTATCCACTGAGCCAGCCAGCTGTCCTGGGTATATTCTACACTGGTATAATCACAATTTTTAAATTTTTTTAAAATTTTAATTTAATTTTAAACTTATAAAAATATTTTATTTGATTAAAAAACTACTTCACAGGGGGGAAAAATATTATTATCATTATTATTGCATGTTTTGGTTTTTTTTTTTTTGCTGAGGCAATTGGGGTTAAGTGACTTGCCCAGGGTCACACAGCCAGGAAATGTTAAGTGTCTGAGGGCAGATTTGAACTCAGGTCTTCCTCACTTCAGGACTGGTGCTCTATCTACTGCACCATCTAACTGCCCCTATTATCATTATTATTAATATTATCCCCATCAAGTAGATGCCATCTGTGTTCTAATTTTCCAGTACCTGGACTTTTGGTATCATTCCCCTCCTGTACTATATGAGCTTTGTCTGCAGACTATGGATGAAATTTTAGTCCCCTTTCTTGAAATGGGCCATTCTTTCAGGGATGGTACAGCACATTTATGTGAATGTGAGTATGTCCCTCTTCCTTGGCAGGGTGAAGCTCTGGGCAGATACATTTGGTGGGGACCTCTATGCCTTGGTGACAAAATACTCTGGATCACTCCTGCTAAAGAAGGTAACACTACCCCAGAGCAGTTCATCAAGTGGGTATGAGGGTATTGTGCTGGAAAGTTGATGCAGGAAGAGTGAGTGAAAGTTCTTAGGATGAGAAGGCTCGAGATCCACATTCTTGGGCCTAGCTTTCCCAAACAGCAATCCCATAGGGCTTCAAGGGAGATGGGGTCGGCATTGAGGGCTGCAGAGCCCACAGTGAAAGGGAAGCACATGGCAGCAAGGTGGTGAACTGGGCTTGGAATCAAGACCTGAGCTCAAATATGACCTCAACTCATGATGGAAAATGCTAACAGCCCACAGAGAGAACTAATGAACTCTAAATGCAGACTGAAACAGATTTTTTAAACTTTATTTTTCTCACTTTTTCTTTCCACAAAATGACTATTGTGGAAACTAAAAAAAAAAAAATCTGACCCCAGATACTTATTACCTGTATGAGCTTGGACAAGCCACTTACCTTCTGTTTGCCTCAGTTTCTCCAACTTTAAAATGGAGACAATAACAGCACCCACTTTGCAAGGGTTGTTGTAGGAAGGATCAAATAAGATAATATTTGTAGTTATTAGCACATTACCTGACACATTATGGATATTACATAAATCCTTATTCCTTTCTTTTGAATCAAAAGAATGAATTTCTAATCATGGAATTTCACACTTGAGTAGGGGTTGTCTTATTTTTATTTAGGTGAAAGGAAATTTCTATTACATTTCAGAGCATACATTATAGAAAAGATACATTATATAAACATTATAATATTATATATAAAAATTATAATATTAGCCAAATTAATTTACAGATTTAGTGCTATGCTAAATTAAGATCTCTTCCAGATACAAAAGAAAAAAACTTAAATAATTTGATAATCAAGGCTTATGATTGGGACTTGCCTGTTATATAATAACTTGTTATGTTTTGAATATAAAATAATATAACATCATAATAAATACAAATATATTAAAATAACAAATAAAGGGGCAGCTAGATGATGCAGTGGATAGAGCACCAGCCCTGAAGTCAGGAGGACCTGAGTTCAAATCTGGTCTCAGACACTTAACATTCCCTAGCTGTGTGACCCTGGGCAAGTCACTTAACCCCAATTGCCTCAGCAAAAAGCAAAAAAAAAGAAAAAAAAAGAAAAGAAAAGAATCATTCTTTCAAGTACAAGGTGGGAGAGAAGGCTGGGGAATTTGTAGGACTCTTGACCAGCTACTGATTAGCCTTGATGGTTTCTGAGGTACCGCGTAACTCTACTATTCTGTTATTTGGAGGCTCCGAGAATTAAGTGACTTGTCAATGGTCATAGCCCAAGAATTCCCAGCGAGTCCTGACTCCATGTCCAGAGCTTATATTACATTGCTGGTACACTTTGGCTAATCTTAATGTTTGGAAATTACAGCTTTAGGCTTTAAGTTTGGGTCTCTAAGTAGTACTACAAAAACCCTCACCAAATACATGCATGACATGACTCCTTCCTGGGAACCCAGTGTCCTTCCTGAGCAAGCTTTGTTGGCAGCAGCAAGACCTGTGGTTGGGGAGCTTATATTCATGACAATCTGTTCTCAGAGAGAATGATTTTCCATAAAGAGGTTTTCAAGATCTTACAAAATTTGGAACACAAAGTTTTGCAAAGGTGAATGTTTAAAACTATCTTTGCATGTATTTGGAAAAATAAAAAGCTATTTTTAAAAAGATCTTACAAGATACATTTTCTTGAAGGAAACATGTCACCCTGATAGACTGGAAAAAAGCCAGATTTCTCATGTGTTAACAATTCTGTGTCCAAAAGGTAGCAGTATCCCCTAGCTTGCTGATAACTGCTGGACAGTAATTCAGTGAGGCAGTTCTGGGGTAAGAAGTCAATGGTTATGAACCACTTGATGTTAAAACATTCAAAATTGCTTCCACACAAATCACCTTTAGGATGCCTTTTTGTTAGCGAGAAATAGTTGGGAAACATGTAATGTGTTTTGCCCAAATTAGCATCGTTTTACCAATAAATTACAACAATGCTGGCTTACCTGGGATTTTCTTAAATTCATATATGTTCATATTAAATATGAATTAAATATTAAATAAATAAATTCATATTAAATAGTATTTCTATCCTTGAACAGTCAAGTAAGAACTGATGCTGATAAAAAAATAAATAGAAATAACAAAATTGTGGAAAGTACACTGAAAAATCTGTGTTAGTGTTTGAATCCCTACTCTGTTACTCCCTATGTGATCTTAGATGTACCACTAACATCTCTAGACCCCAGGTTTTTTATTCATAAAAGTGAAGGGATTAGACTAGATGATCTCTAAGGTTCTTTTCTGTTCATTTTCTAATGATCAAAAGCCAATATTAATATAGCAAAAACCAAATTAGCATTATTTTCAACTGAGAAATCTTAGAAGATTTCTGTGAACTTTATGCATATATATATGTTTATATACATATGAAGTTCAATAAACATAATTTAACTTTTTTCTAATAATTTCAGAAGGTACTTTAGAATACTGCAGCATCCTAGGGTCTCTAAATTTAGGGCACTAAATCTAGAAATTAATTTAGGTAATATTATAATTTTTATATAGTACTGGCAAATCCCAACCATGAGTACTGACTATCCAATTATTTAAGTTGCTTTATCTCTATAGATGAACTCCCAGATATTTTGTGCATTTGTAGTTATTTTGAAGGGGACTTCTCTTTCTATTATTTTCTCATTGGTTTTGATATTCCTATATTAAAAATACTGTTGTTTTTTGTGGATTTATTTTGAAATCTTGCCATTTTACTGAAGTTATTAATGATTTTACTAGTTTCTTTGCTTATTTGCTAAGGTTTATTGAGCTTTAGATGTGTGTGTGTGTGTGTGTGTGTGTGTGTGTGTTTGTTTGTGTGTAAAATGTACAATGTAGAAAGATAGCTAGCATGGTATATTGGATAGAACGCTGATCAATCACAGAGCCAGAAAAACCTATATTTAAGAATGCCTCTGACACATGTTGACTGTGCAACCTTGGGCAATTAATCACTTAATTAATTAATAACTTAACTAAGACCATAAGTTACAAAAAAAAAAAAAAGTGGTGTTCTACCTCATAGAATGAGGTTTCTCTTTAAGGACTTCCCTGTACCAGTGAAATCATGGGTCTAATCCCTGCCTCTATAATATAGTATATTGTGAGAGAGCTTAAAAAACTGAGAAGATAATCTTTGCCCTCTAGGAGCTTATAACTTTGTTAAGAGATAAGACTTTTTCATACATGAAGCAATTAAAGAATAATAGACAAGAGAAGTATTAAATGTTCTGGACACTAGGGATATTTGTCTCCAAAGGATCTGCAATTCCATAAACAAAGAAAATTTCTACCTCATCAACTCCTCCATCATGGCAGTAGATAAATCCTGGAGTGCTCCTAGAGGCACAGAGAGGTTAATGGAATTGCCTAGATAAACACTGTTAATAAATGTTGAGTCAGTACCAGAACACAAATCTTCCTGACTCCAAGTTTCTCTGGAAATGTTCTTGAGGTACATTTAGTCTAATGGGGACTAATCAATTCAAGCTGAACCCAAATGAGCAGGTTACAAGATAGAATGTGATAAGGGCAAAAGAGAGGTTCCAACTAAGTGTTTTCAAAACTCTGAGTAGGAGAAGTAATTTTCTCTTTCTTTTTAAATTCTGGTTCAATCTTTTTTAACCATATTTTTGTGTTTAAAGTCATAATTGCAATTTAACATAGCCTGAGGAAATGGAATGATTAAATGCAGAGACAGGCAAGATTCATTCATCTCTGAGGTCTCTTACAGTTCTAAATTTATGATTCTACAATCATTAGGTTAAATTCACCTCCGTTCTCAGCTTTCCTGAGGAGTTGTTCAGAGAATAAGACCAGAAAAAACAGCCCAAACAATTCGGTCATGGAGGAGGTGGTGTGTGATTTAGACCTGAAAGGAAGAGGATTTTACAGATCAAAGTGAGAGGAGAGCCTCTTCCAAGTGTAAGGGATAGCATATATATAATTAAGTGCTAAATTTAGGGCTTTGTGCTGTTGGAGTCTGAGAAATAATTAGGGAGCACATCTAAATCTTAGTCACCAAGGTGGGTGCTTCCAGTGGGAGCCTAGACATCCCCAATTAGGATAGTTTTCCAACAAACCATAGAGTGGTGATGATTGAGAGTAAGCATGTATTTATGTTTATATATATGTACACACATATACTACTCTTCCAGGCTAAGTGCTTTTTAAAAAAATAAATATTCTATTTGATCCTGACAACAACCCTGCAAAGTAAATGTTATCTAGCCCCATTTTACAGTTGAGAAAACTGAGACAACTCAAGTCTTCCGGACTTCAGGTCCATCACTCTATCCATTATGTCACCATCTGCCATAAGAATTCTTGATTCCCAACCATCTTCTTGACTTTCCTCTGGATAGAAGTACAAAGATGTGGAGTCCAGTCTGAAGATTAAGGAGGTGGATGGCGTGGAGCTTGTGAAGAAATTCTCTGAAGAGATGGAAAGCATGCTGCGAAGGAAAGTGGAGGCTGTGAAGGTAATACTAAAATTTGGCTGGAAATCTCTGTCTCCTGTGCCTTCAGCCCCCATCCTTCTCATCATCTTGTCCCTTACATGGAACTAACATTACTGTTTCAAATATAATCAGCAGATAGTAATCTAGTGTTTGATAAACCCGAAGACTCCAGTTTTTGGGATAAAAACTCACTATTTGACAAAAACTGCTGGGAAAATTGGAAACTAGTATGGAAGAAACTAGGCATTGACCCACACCTAACACCATATACCAAGATAAGGTCAAAA